>CAKNYM010050522.1:91479-157024 GCA_932195095.1 Andricus curvator | reverse complement strand
CTTGGGGGCTGTTCAGCCTTACGGGCCGTTCCTCTATCCGCAACTATTTATGGTAAAAATTAATATTTTTTAATTGAAAATTCGTGTTCTTGGTCAATGGCCATACATACAAAAGGTGTGTACTCGGGTGTATAGTCAGAAATTTGAAACACTTTAGGCCATGCCACCGTTGGTTTAAAATGAGGTCTTTTGTTTTGAATATCAACCTGAAAAACTGAACTATATATAAAGTTAGTTTAAATAACAAAAATAAGTTGAAAACTATGTCAAGTTTCACCGAAAAAACTTTTCTGCAGGATAAATGTCTAATCGGTTAAAAGTATAAATTATTTGAACAGTTTAAACGTTTAACCGCTCAAACCCGGACCCCTATTCTTTACTTCAATTTTATAAATTTTCTAAAAACTTCATTTTTTAAAAATGATAAAAATCAAGTTTCTAACATGTTTTTCAATTGAGATCGAAAAATATAAAGAGGTGTTTTCCGCTGAAGAATTTTTTGAAGATTTTACGCAGTTCACAGTTTTTTCGAAAGCACATGTTATATTTTTATGAATGAATAGCCAACTTCCTGTGATGGAAGGAAGTAACCATTACTTATTTATTATAGGACTGATTCCAGTTCACACGAGACCCTACAAAAGGACGGAAGCTTCAATGAATTTCAGGTATAGGATTTTCTATCAATGAAAAAGAGGGAAAAAACCGCGTTTGATAAAATGCGCCGTAACCTTATTTATAATATTGATTGTTGTCTAATATCTAATGTGACATACTTTATACCCTTTACTTCAGGAAGTGAAATAAACTAATAATTTCCAAATCTATAAAGACAATTTTTTAGATTGTGAATATTCTTTTGATTTTACTTCCAATAACAACAGTAGTATTAAACAAAAACCTTTCGTCACGACTGCATCCAGATGATATATTCTAAATTTCATATAAAACTGATGATTCGGAATCGTAAAATCGTCTAGATGAAGTCGTAACAAAAGATAAGAAGTTACTAACATAACATTATAAATGTGATTCGATGTTCTTTTGTGTTGACCAGTGTAAATAGAATGTGAGAGATAGAAAAAAACGTTCTCTCTTCTGGTCTACCAAATTTTTTCCACCTCTCACATAACATTAGAAAACTCAATATATATACTTCATACAATGGACAAAATTCTGTGAAAGGAAATTCGAACCTTCTACGTTTTGATTTTAATGCGTTGGGATTAGAACCCACATAACAGCAATGAGCAGTTGAGCACTTCAAGCATGCTACGCAAATCTTAAAAATCACATAAAAGTCCTTCATATTCCTTTAAAATCCTTGGAAATCCCATTGAGTGTTGATAATTATTATTAGTATACCATTAAGTCATTTCCCTTTCGGGGCAGGCGTGACTTGCTCGGTGAGGAAAGAAGTAATGTGAGTTAGGGGGTATAGATTTTTAGATTGATATAGAATTCCCGTGTTGTTTATTCAAATAACACGTTCGTTCCGCAACACTGCCCCGACCCAGGTCGCTGATCAATCTCTCTAGCGATCACTCCAGGCAAAGAGCTTCACAAAGTCATCATGTGAAGCTTCCCACTCGGGCCCATTAGTATTTGTTTGAGTCTTTTTGAATCTCTTGAAATCACTTACAATATATTAAAAACCATTAAAATCTTTTAAAGGTCATTAAAATTCCTCGAAATCCCTTAAAATGATTGACGCCTGTTTATATCTCTTAAAATCCGTTAAAATTCCTAAAAATCCTTTGAAATATTCACAAATAATTTGAAATCCCCTGAAATCTCTTAAAATCTCTTTAAATTACTTAAAACCTTCGAAAACTCATTGAAATCCCCTAATTTTTTCAAAATTATTAAAAATACTTCAGTATCACATGATATCCTTTCAAATCCTTTGAAACCTCTCAAAATTCTAGCTATGAATCAGTTCTATTTACTGATAAATTAGTGAGTTCTACTAATTCATTAGTAAAGAGTAACCAAATCACCCCTCCCCTTTCTCGTATCTTCAATTGTACTCGGAATAATATTTTTTTTAATTCTATTCATGTACTAAAAATGTCTAGGCATATTAGCAATAATAAAAAAAAATTTAATTGTATAATATTTTTAATTCGAATGTAAAATTTTCCTGCTAAGCGAAGTTAGGGCCCAAATCCCATGATTTCTACTTAACATGAGTATTTTTTGGACTGAAGTTTTAATAATTATTTTCTTTTAATCGAAATAAAAAACAAATGTTTCACATAGCAGACTATGACTTAGGTCACTAAAGAATTTAAATTTAAACAAAAAAATTTATCCGCAAACCATAGTTTAATTTTCAAGCAAAGAAGATGAATTCTCAACGAAAAATGTGATAGTTCAAATTTCAATTTAAAGAGATTTTTATTTTAAATCAAAAACAGTTGGAATCATCCAAAAAAGACCAATTCTGAAACAAAATAGTTAAATCCTTAACCAAAAAAGATAAATTTTTCACCAGTTGTATATTTAATCAAAAAAGATTAAATATTTTCCAAGAGGATTTTTTTAAATCCAAAAATATAAATTTTCAGAGAAAAGTTAATTTTCAACCTAATACATGAATTTTCCATATCAAATATGAATTTCGAACGGAAAAAATAATAGTTGATGTTTTAATCCAAAAAGATTTTAATTTTGAATCAAAAACAGTTGAATTCATGGAAAAATTAATTTTCGACAAAATATTTACATTTTTCAAGCGAAGGCAGAATTTTCAACTTATATGATGAATTTTTAATCAAACAACTGAATTTTAAACTAAGTAGCTTAACAAATTAGTTTAATTTTCAACAAAAAAAGATGAAATCTCAACGAAAAATATAATTGTTGAATTAAAACTAGAGAAATTTTGAACAAAATTCTTTTTTTTTGTTATTTAAAATTTTTATATTTTTAAAAATTTTTTCAAGCTTCTTAAAATATTTTCAATTATTTCTCAACTTGTTCAAAAACTTCTAAATATTATTTAAAATGATTCAAATTTTTCTTAAAATTTTGAAAAAAAAACAGCACGAAAACTGATTTAAAATATGTTTAAATATTTTCTTAAAATTAAGTTTTCAAAATGAAAAATCAATTCCAATTTTTCCTGGAACCTCAAGAAAAAATTTTACCTAATTTAATTAAAGTCTTTCTAGAAATAATATTGTCGGTACCGGTAATTTTAATCATTTCTTGATATTAAAAAAACCTTTACAATAATTCAAGTTTTCTCTTTCATTATTAATGTTTGACAACATTCAGAAATATATTTCATTATCAAATAAAATTACTTTTTTGGAAATTTAGGTCTACTAAATTAATGGTGCAGAAAATTCTTAATCTTTATGTAGATCAATATTTGTTTCGATAAATATTTTATTTCCAAGATAAATACTTGAGTTATAACCACTTTTAATATGGTCAAGGGTTTGTGAATAGAATGCTTTCGTCATTTTTTGAAAATTTGGTCAAATCGTTAAGAACAAAATATTTTAGAGATACATTTTCAGATTAAATTTTATTATAATTATAATAAATATAATGAATAATTTAAGCTTTCTCTTTTATCAATAATGTTTGAAAACATTTAGAAATATATTTCATCATCAAATAAAATTACTTTTTCTGGAAATTTACATTTTCTAAATTGATAGCGCAGAAAATTCTTAATCTTTACATCATCTTTATATTTATTATTAATATTATACCATTAAGCTATTTCCCTTTCGGTGTAGGCGTGACTCGTTCGGTTGGAAAATAGTAGTGTTGGGAAGGAGGTATAGATTTTTTAGATTGATCTAGAATTTTTGTGTTATTTATTTGAAAAACACGTTCGGTCCGCATCACTGCTCCGACCCAGGTTGCTGATCAATCTCTCTAGCGATCACCCCAAGTGAAGAGCTTCACAAGGTTCTTATGTGAGGTTCCCCACTCGGGCCCATTAGTATCCAAGGTCTTTTATTTCAGGAGTCATTCACTCTACTCACATTCTTTTTATAAACTATTTGTCGCCACACTTTTCTGTCCTGGCATACTTCTCTGGCTTCATTCACGTCCATGCATTTTTTCATGCAAGCTCTCTTGTTTATATGGCTTCTTATGTCTTTTCGGATTAAGGTCTCATTCACACATTCTAACCATTCTTTCCGCGGTCTGCCTCTGGGCATACTGCCATTTGCTTTACCTGTATACACTTGTTTCGTTAGACGTTCATCTTCGATTTTTTCAAAATTTCCGAACCATTTTAACTTATTTCTTTCCCATATGTCAACTATTGTCTCTTTTGCACCACATTCTTTGGGGATTATTTCGTTTCTCACTATGTCCATCAGTGTTTTTCCGCAAATTGTGCGCAGAGGTTTCGTGCCAATCGCGTTAATTTTACTCTCATTCTTTTCTTGACAGTTTGAATTTATAGTTTGGGAGAGTTGGGTGACAAGATATTTTGCTTACTTCTTTGTTTATATTTACTAAATAAAGTCTTAAGATTTGAAAAAGTGGCAAATTCCTGGGACCTGAAGTGGTTAACGTCCTGGCAACTTTCCTTACGATTATTATTTAAGATAACATTTTTGAAACTCCCATACGCAGAAAGTGACGAAGGCGTGCGCTGCAAGCGCGCGCGTGACTTTCTAGTATTGACTAAAACCACGTCAACAACAAAAATCTAATTAAAGTCTGCACTATTGACGTAAATTCTTGATCTCTTGCTATGTTTGTGAATATCATTCATACGCTTCATTAATAATTAAAATCACGAAAATAGATAATACATGCTGCAAGTAATTATCTAAGCAATCAGAATAATTGTGAAGGCGGGAGGTTGATATATTTGGAATAGATACCGTATTATTAATACGTTGACAAATATTTGTTATTTTTACCAAAAGTTTCATTATGAGAAACTAGAAGGGCAAAACAATTTTTTTGTTATTTAGTCCTTTTAAGCTTCTTGAAGCGAACTCATTCACAATTTAAAGTTTCTTTTTTAGAAAAAAATGGTTAAAATTAAAATTCCTCTTTCGAATTTACAAAAATTAGAAAAAATTCAAGAGAACAAACCGAAAACAGCCACTTTTAAAGTCATATTCTCGCCGAATGCAACCAATCAGGTAGTCAAAAACAATGAGTGCGACATTTCCGATAATTTCGTTCCACCTATTCTTCTAGATAGGATACGAAGGCTTTTAAAAATAATGTTGTCAATTTTTATTACCTAATATTTTTTAGAATTAGGTCTCTCCGAAGGCCAAATTCGAGCCTGGTGAGACGCCAGAAGACTGCATCCGTCCTCAATTATATGCAACGCGACCCTTTGGATTCCCTGGGCGGAAATTGGTTTTATAACCTAAAGAGTAAAGCACAAATAGGCTTGGTAATCGTATAATCCTATAATCGTAGTTACGAAGACTATTGGGTTTCCTCGAGTCTTTCATGCAGCTCCCTTACAAATCACTTTCCCTGATTGACACTCAATGCTCACCTTGCAGGCGTCCCAACCGATTCGATCGAGTATTATTATAATAAGCGCGCGCGACCCTTAGAGACGTCTATTTTATCGGATCCCCGATCAAACAGGGTCTCTGTCCTCTTCACCTCTTTTCTTGAACGCGACAAGGAAGATCCTGTGACGGGGAAAGGATTCGTAAGGTTGGATGCTCGACTGGCAGGTGGATCGAGATAGAATACTCTACCGATAGAGCCTTTCCTTCTTATGTATACCTTATTTCATTTTTTAATTTATTTCTTTTTTTGTTTATTCTCAATGCCTTCTTTCTGCTTCTAGTAAGGGGGAAACAACTCTTAAAAGTGCGGTCCAGCGGAGGTGGAGTACACTGGATTATATCGGATTACTCTGGATTACCTTGATGTACAGAAGTACTCCGGATGACCTGAGATAACTCTGGATTGCATAGGATTACTCTGGATTACATAAAATTATGGTGAATCATTCCGCCTAAAATATAGACTCGCAGGCGAATTTTTAACCAAAAGCATGTATTATTGACCAAGAAGATTATTTCTCTAACAAAAATGACGAATTTTCAATCAAATACATTAAGTTTTAACCAAATAGTTGAAGTTTCAACTGAAAAAATACTTTTTCCATTAAAAATTAAATAGTAAAATTTTTAGTTGAAAAAGTAATTTTCAATCAGAAAATAACAGATTTTCAACAAATAAATTTATAACCAAAGAGATGTGTTTTCAACTTAAACGTAATAGTTGATATTTGAACAAAAAGTATTTTAATTTTAAATAAAAAACAGTTGAATTAAACCAGTTTCAATCAAATAGTTAAATTTTCAAGAACAAAAAAATGAATTTTCAACCAAGAAGATTAATTTTCTACCAAAAAGAGAAATTTTATACAAAACAGATTAATTTGCGACAAAAAAATGTTAATTGTCAACCAAATAGTTCAATTTTCTACCGAAGTATTAAAATTTTCAACCAAAAAAGTTACTTTCTCAAAATTGTTGAATTTGTAACTAAATACTTGAATTTTCAACCAAAAACATAAATTTTCAACTGTGAAGATTAATTTTCTATCGAAAAAGACGAATTTCAGCGAACTTCATGTATTTTCAACCAAGTAGTTGAATTTTCAACTAATAAAATACACTTTCTACCAAATATGTTCACGTAATGTTCACCTCAATAAGATAAATTTTCAACTAAGAATTAAATAATTATATTTTCAATTTAAAAAATTAGGTTTTCAAAAAAATGCATTTTGAACAAAACTCAAAGTTAAAGTTACATTTTCAACAAAAGTTCAACCGAATAGTTAAATTTTTAACACAAAAAACGAATTTTGAACCAAGAAAAGCTAATATTTTGAGGTTTTTTAAGATTTTGGAAAAAGAAGCTTTTAAAGAAGTGTAAAGGTTTCAAGAGAAGGAAGAAGAAGAAAGTAAATTGTTGAAGATCTTGAAATAAAATAAAACATTTTTTTAAGGATTTTGAAAGGTATCACGATGATAATAAAATTTTTTTAAAAGATTTATGGAAAAATGTTTAATGATCTTTTTATTTTGAAACAATTTTTTTATTTTGCACAATTTTAAAACAATTTGAGAAAAAAATCGAGTCATTTTGAAATGTATTCAAAAAGTTTGGAAGTAGATTTATGTTCAGTGGTTGTTTCAAATTTTCAATACAAATTGAGACACGCTTGAAACATTGGATTTTTCGAAATAGAAAAAAAAATCTAACAGTACGAATTTCGAAGATTAGTTTTGACTTTTGGATCCATTTTTCTCCCAAAAAAGTAGTGATTTTTATTACAAAAAACTTATATAACCTGAGGAAATCATGCCAGTTTGTTGTTTAGAGTAAAATTTTTTTCTATTCAGAAAGATCCAATGTTCCAAAAGCGTGTCTAAATTTGTATAGGAAATTTGAATAGATACCTTTTTCAGAAGATTTGAAGATTTCAAAAAATTTTAACAACATTTAGATTCTTGAAGGTTTCAAAAAGAAAATTTGAATCTTTTGAAGAATTTTCAAAGGTATCAAGAAAGTAAAAAACCTTGCTTAAGATTCCTGGGAAAATTTATATTGATTTTTTTTCATCTTATTTTGGTTTGATTGAAAATCAATCTGTTTTGATTTACGATTCAACTATTTCGTAGAAAATTCATCTTTTTTTGGAAGAATTCCACTCTTTTTTATTTAAAATTAAAAGATGTATCATTTGAGTTTAAAATTCATCTCTTTGGTAGAAAATGTAACTATTTCATTGAAAATTTGTCTTTTTGGTAGAAAATAACCCTTTTTGGTAGAACCTTCAACTGTTTGATTGAAAATTCTGATATTTGGTATATATTGCAACTTCAGCTTTATTTGTCATATTTTTACTTCTGGTAATGTCTTCTACACTGCCGAAAACCTTCTTACCCTCGTTTATACGCCTGGATATCTCTTCATTTATCTTTCCATCATTAGTAAATAAACTTCCAAGCTACACGTAATTATTAACTTGTTCTATCCTCTCTTTGTCTAAGGTAACGTTGCACACCGTTTTCACATCCGGTATTTCAAATAAAATAATTTTTTTTATTTATGTTAATCTTCAGAACCATGGTCTTCATACTAAACTAAAACTGCGAACAACGCGTAGTGAGCGTTACGCTATGCGGTTTTGAATTCCTGCGTTCCCTCATACACAGGGGAATCCAGCCTCCCGTCAGTCAGCCGAGACAGGTACAAATATAGGTGCAGGAAAGTAAGGCACCGAGAGCGGACTATAGGGATGAGGAAGATCTTATCGCTCCGCAGCCTTCCTCTGGATTCTAGATTGTTTGAGTACCCTGCTCGTATTGCCGATGCGCATAATTTCTCCGGATACAATTTGTTCGAGAGCTGAAGGAATTTCATTTTCCCCTTTACTGCTTTCTTGGATTTCAGGATTAGAGCTTTTATTCTTAAGAGTTACAAGGTTTTAGAGAGATGAAGTAAGCCAAATATTTAAATTTACATTAAATTATATCAGAATTAAAATCTAGACTAGGTAAACGGCTAAGTGGGGCAGTGTGGGGTAAAGCGGGACCGGACATTTTATATTTATACTAAATATTACGGAAAAATAATGACCATTATTTACTGTTATTTAGAATCAACATTAATAGATCGATTTTCAAGTTTAATGAAATCTTCGTGAGTGTAAACTTAACAATTTGAGCCCGCATTATTAATATTTTGAATAATTATTTTTGAGTTTTATCCTAAAATAGCAATGTAGCGTGACCAGACAAAATACTCAATTTGAGTGATATCTGTGGTTGCCAAATAATCAAAAAATTGTGTTAATATTATTTAGAAATTTTTTATTTTAATTTGTAGTTTGAGACAGTTTGCGTCCTTTTTTATTTCTAATTTGTAAACAAAGTCGTCTAAAATTATTGGACCCTTACTAAACTGTGCCTTGATATAAGTTCCCTACTGAGATAATTGTAGAAAAGATGTTTTTTCCAAGGAAATGTTGAAAATGTACAGTAAACTCTGGGATATCAATCCGCTACATATCAATCTGATCATCAAATTCAGATCAAAATTATTCACTTTCACGGATCCAAGATTAATTTTTACATAACTTTAATTATATCTGTCTAGTGGACCTAATGTTTCTAAAACAAGAAATGTTTTAGAACATTTTTAATTTTAGGGTAGGAGAAAAATTCTCATTTTCATATATTGTGCTATAAATCTCTGTGGCTCTAGAATTTTTTATTTTTTTATTCTAAAAGTGTTAGATTTATCTAGTTCCGACACCTACTTCTGAAAGATTTACAACTTTCTAGGATCCACAGAAAATGTTTTAGGAATCATTGAATTTTCAACAAATAAATCAATTTCTTACAAATAGTTGAATTTTCAACTAAAAGAGATGAATATTAAACAAATTAGTAGTTGAATTTTCAATTAAAAAATGTCAATTTTCATCCAAGAATGGAAGTTAAATATTCTGTTAAGAGAATTAATTTTCAACTAAAAAAAAAAGAATTTTCAAGGAAATATTTTTCAATTGACAATCAAAGAGATAAATTTTCAATTGAAATGACGAATCATCAACTAGAATAATTGAATTTTTAGTTTAAAAAATTAACTCTCAACAAAAACAAACCAGCAGGTAAAATTTTGAACCAAACAGAGAAATTTTCAGCCGAAAAAATTAATTTTCAACAAAATAGTGGAATTTTCGACTAAAAAGGATATGTTTTTAACAAAAAATAGAATAGTTAAGTTATTAGTTTAAAAAATTAATTTTCACAAACAAAAAGAATTTTCAACCACAAATTGAATTTTTAGCAAAGAAGATCAACTCTCAACTAAATGGTTTAATTTTCAGCCAAAAGATGAATTTGCAACCAAACAGATTAACTCTCAACCAAAAAGGTCCAATTTTCAACCAAATAGTTGAACTTTTCCCTAAAGTCGATAAATTAAACACAAAAATGAAACAGTTCTGTTCTCAGATAAAAAACTTAATTAAAAAAAAGAATTTGTAGTAAAATATTTTAATTTTGAACCACAATATGAATTTTTTAACAAAACCTAAAAATATTTTTATTTCAAATCAAAAGCTATTAAATTTAACCCAAAAGACGAATGTTCAAGCAAATAGTTGAATTTTCAAGTAAAAAAGAAAAATATTCAACCAAATAGTTTAATTTTGAACTAAGCAAGATTAATTCTAACCAAAAATTATATAGTTCGATTATCAGTTAAAACCATTAATGCTTAACGAAAAGAAACGAATATTCAACTAAAATGATGAATCTTCAACCAAAAAAAAAAAAAAAATGAATTTTCAACAAAAGAGTTCAATTTTAAATCAAGTAGTTGAATTTTTAACAAAGAAGATAAATTTTGTACGAAAAAATACGAATTTTCAACAAAATAAATCAATCAAACAGTTGAATTTTCATGTTAATGCGCACGTGTATCACACGCTATTTTGTGCAACGCTCGTCCGAAAAAGTTGTGTTAGGAGGAGGTAACAAAAAATGCTATTTTTATATTGCATAGAGTCGAGTGAAGAAATTTTTTTGAAAACAAAATTTCGAAAAAGGGGGAAGGGGGGGCTACGAAACCTTAAAAACAAAACTTCAATCATTAAAATATTTTGTTCAAGTTAAATCTAAATTTATTTCAAGAAGATACCAACACCAATGTTTAAAGTTACCTATGCCAGTGTCTAAAATCTCGAAAGTGCGCATGCTCAAATAAGATCCTTTAGGCACAATTTAGAAGCATGAAAACGTCAACTTTTGAGGTGGGTGTAGCAAAAATGAATTTTTAACAAAGGAGTTCAACTTTCAACTAAGTATTTCAATTAAAAGATTAATTTTCAACCAAATAGTTGAATTTTTAACAAAAAAAGATCAATCTTCAACTAGAAATGGAATAGTTAAATTTTCAAATCAAAAATATATTTTCAACCGAAAAAATGAACATTTAACCGAATAATTAAATTTTCAACCAATGTGATTAATTTTCGAATAAAATTATGAATTTTCAACCAAATATGTTATATTTAATTCAAAAACAGTTTAGTTCAAGCAGAAAATATGAATTTTCAACAAAATAGTTGAATCCTCAACCAAAATATATTAATTTTCAACAGAAAATTTGGAAATAATTGTTTTCAAAAAGTGTTTCTTGAGATTCACGTAGTTTAATTGTTCAGGGAAACTTAATTATTTTTCTTTTTGAAGAATGTAGTCAATTTTTGCGAAAAGTCAATTTTGAAATTTCAATGTGCATGTAGAAGATTATGACTTGGATGCGGATCAGTCTGATGCATATTATTTTGATCCAATTTCGGTATCAAATTGATCAAATGACATTTACTGTGTGACTGTGACTTAAACTGGTCAACTTTTTGGCAGTCACCCATAAATATTCCCTTACTCCCTAAATTTGAATGAGTGAGAAATTCGAGGCGAAATGGTTTACTGACTCAAATATGTAAGAATTTTTACTGATTCACAATGTAACCGAACTGATTCAAATAGCTTGAAATGGGTCACTGATTGAAATCAGCACTGAAAATCAGTGAAATCTCACTGATTCAAATTTAGAGAGCTGATGTTTCCTGGAAGCTGGTTTGAAAAATGTTTTCCTCTCCGATTTTGCATCCCAACTCGGCCCTATGCTATGCTATTAAGAATATATGAGCATTAAGGGACCTACGACAAATAAAGGATTTTTTTAGGGCGATCTACCTGCGCCTTCCTGCCGAGTCCTTAATTGTCCATTTAACGTGTCGGGTGAACCTTACAACGATTAGCACTCCGGAATGACGAATAAATTTCCCTGCGAGAGGAGATTTGCTTCCAGAGAGCTGTTGAAAAAACAGTGGATGTTCACATTCAAGGACAGATAAATTCACATTCTAGGAATGCTCGACGAATTCCTTCAGGATTCGAGAGTAGAGAATCTTCAGGGCGCATTAGAGCTTTATCGCTCGAACAGGTGTATCTCTGATCCAGAGAGGTGCCGCGATGTCCAGTGATTCCTGAAAGAGGCCACCCAGGTAGTGGAATTGTCTGTGTCATTTGATAATCTGGGGTCGGAAATAGTATCAGCGAGGGAGATTTCCGAGACTCATCTTAAAAGGAATTAAGAAGACGGTGGATTTTCTTCTTCAAAGGAAATCGTTAGAGCATTTGTGTAGTTAGGTGTTACCCCTTTGGGGGTAAGAAGGGATTAGACAGACGACCCCACAGTGAGGTAACACTTATGCAATGTCTGGAGTCTAAAATTCTTAATGGGAGGTAAAAGAGGGATAATGAGTTAGGATGAAAAGATGATTTGTGGTCTCTTGGGACTTACAATCATCAGTAGAGGATTGTAGCAAGGATGATTTTTCAATCTTTGGAAATGATTTCATTTTAGGAAATTTTTATTGAATGTTATTTATTCAATCAATTGGTATTAGATAGATATTTATTATTATCACAAATTCAGGGCCCGGATCAAGTAAAGGGCATTGTCAATACTAAACCAAATGTTAAAATTTAAAGAAAAAATTAAAATCAACCAAAAAGGGCTGAATTTTCAACCAAATAGTCGCACTTTCAAGCCAAAAAGGCGAACTTTTTAGAAGACAGTTAAATTTGTAAGGAAAAAGTTAATTTTCTACTGAGAAAGATAAAGAACCAAAAAAGATGACTTTTCTATCACAAAAAATAAATTTTTAACGAACAATAAGATTAATTTTCTACCCCAAGAGATGAATTTTCAACAAAATACACAAATTTCCTACCGAAAGATTGAACTTTGAACTATTACCGAATAGTTAAATTTTCAACTTTTAGAAGATAAATTTTTTAACCAAAAATGGATTAGTTCAATTTCCAGATAGAAACATTAATTTTTAAACACAAAAAAAGAATCTGTAACAAAATACATGAATTTTCAACAAAATTGTTGAGTTTTGAAGCCAAAAGGCCGAATTATCTATAGAAAAAAATTAAATTTTCAATTTTTATATTGAAAAATCATATAATTCAATTTTCAACGGAAAAATATGATTTTTTAACATAAAAGTTAACTTTTAAATGAATAGTTCAATTTTCTACCAAAATATGTAGCTGAATTTTCAACTAAAAATACAAATTTTCAAGCGAATAGTTTAATATTATACGAATCTGTGGCACTTTCAAGCCGAAAATACGAACTTTTTACAACACAGTTGAATTTTCAACAAAAAAGTTAATTTGGAACCAAATAGTTTAATTTTAAATAAAATTATGAACTTTCAACTAAAAAAAAGGAATTTTTTACAAAGTATTTTAACTTAAACCAAGTAGTTGATTTCTCAGTCAACAAAGATGAATTCTCATCGAAACATGTAATAGCTGAAATTTCGACCAATAAAGTTTTTAATTGGAAATAAAAAACAGTTGAGTTCAACAAAAATTCGAATTTTCAACAGAATAGTAGAATTTTTGACCCTAAAGATGATTTATTAACTAAAAAGGTTACTTTTCTACCAAAAAAGACAAAGTTTCAACAAAATACATGAATTATCAACCAAATATTCGAATTTTGAACTAAAAAAGGTAAATTTCAAACCAAATAGTTGAATTTTTAAGTAAAAAAGGATACATTTTTAACCAAAAATAGAATAGTCAAGTTTTCAGAAAAAAATAATTAAAGAGACTAAAGAGATAATTCTTCAACAAAAAAATGAATTTTTAACAAAGAAGGTCAACTTTTAACCACGTATTCGAATTTTTTTACCCACAAAGATGACTTTTTAACAAAATAGTTGCATATTCGACAAAATTATTAAATTTTAAACTAAATAGTACAATTTTTAACTAAACGAGGTGAATATTCTGAACAAAAAATATAACAGTAGAATTCTCAACCGAAAAGAATTAACCATCAACCAAAAATAGTTGAACTGCCTTATTGGGTTAAGCAAAAAACGTGAAAAAGCGAAAAAGGGGAAGTTTCTTGAAAGCAGGCGGGCGATTACTTATCTTTATCACTTTCATTTCCACTTTCAATTTTACGAAATTCGCGTTGGTTGTTTTTTTCCAATTGACGTCACTATTAAAATTAAAAAAAAAGACAACCGACGTGAATTTCGAAAAAGTGGAAGTGAAAGTGAAAGTGATAGTGAAAAATTTATATAATCGCCCCTCTTGGGGAAATACAGGAATTCTTTTTAACAATCTGAAAAAAGTCTGAAATATGAAAGTGATTTTCCAATTTATTAAGTTGTTATTGAGCTGTACCGTTGCAGGGCCATTTTTTTCAAAATTCGCAAACTTTGTTCAAATTTATCATCAAGAAACGTAGTTAACGTTATCTAAGTTAGTAACATTACTTTCACTGAATTCCCACCCATCATCCCTCTTTTACCAAAAACAGTTTTTGGCGCGAACCCCCTTCCCCCCCTCAAAATTGCTAACGTAGTTTATGGAGGGCCTCTAATCCGGACCCTCAATTATCATATTATGACTTGACCTTGAGTTTTAGCGTTGATTCCGAAATTTTTCATTTATTAGGTCCACAAATTAATTCGGTACCTTTACTTTGATGTCTTGTAACTCTTGGTCAAACTTGAATTTTTTTCCCGTCCTAAAGTCGTTTTGAAGGGAGAACCATAAACTTCAAAAACGAATCTAATAGGTGGCGGCCCTGCGGACTTGACCTCAAAAATCATTAGTGAATAAAATGGTGTCCGACAAGGAACATTTGAGACACTGCATTCTTTTTGCATTCCAATTGAAGAAAAATGCAGCTCAGGCAACCGAAATGGTTTGGTCAGGCTTAGTAGAAAGTGCGGTAACACATCAAATGCGTAGAAAGTAGTTCCAGAGGTTTCACAATGGTGATTTCTGAATTAGAATGCAAAAAGAATGCAGTATCTCAAATGCTCATTGTGGGACGCCATTGTATTCACTAATGACTTTTGAGGTCAAGTCCGCAGGGCCACCACCTATTAGATTGTGTTTTGAAGCTTAAGGTTCACCCTTTAAAACTACCTTAGGACGAAAAAAAAATCATGTTTAACCAAAAGTTGCAAAACGTCAAACTAAAGGCACCGAATAAACTTGTAGACCTAATAAATGTTATGATCTTAATTTATTTATCATAAGAGTGGTATCAATGCATAACGAAAAGGAAAGGTATTTCAATTTTTTTGATTTTCTAATTATTTAATAAAATGTTACAAATCAGCTACCTGAATATCAGGGCAGTGGGTGAGTCGCATAAGGTAGTCGAGAACGACGCCACGCCGACGCGCGTCTGCCACGAGAAGCCACGAGCCGTCGCGTGGGACTCCAATGCTGAACGCTCGAATGCGCTCTCCATGCCACCCGTCTCGCCGACTGTCTGGGCGTAGTGCACTCACACACTTTAAAATCTCACAAGTTTCGGAGACTTATCTTATCCACACACTCCTAAGCTCCAGATTTTGAGACTTCCAACCCATGGATTGATTTATGGTGTGACAAATTCTCAACTTTTTGACAAGGGAAAGAAAGTCAGGAAAAAACACTCGCTTTTAGCCTCGCTTTTAGCAACACTCTCTCTTCGAAATGAAAAAAGAATCTCTCCTTTTAAATTTCAGAACAATACCATATATGGGTCATTTATAAAAAATGCTGATAATTTCAAGTCAAGATAGTTTTCCTGATGTTGAATAATAAGATTTTTTATACGTAAATAAAGTATTTGTAAGCCAAACAAGAGCGGATCCAGAGAGGGGCAACTGGGGCAGTAAACCCCCCCTCCCCTCCGATATTTGAGAAACCAAATTTAAAAGTTGAAAATTTGTATATCAAATACGTAAAGTACTTAAATCCTCTTAATTTCTTTGAAAAATTTGAGCCCGATAATTATAAGACTTTATTTTTAATTTTTTTCTGACATTTTAAACCACATAACCCCTTTTTTGGGTTTTTGACTTCAACCAAAACAGATTAATTTTCAAACAAACAGTTGTACTTTTAACAAAAAAAAATAATTTTCTACCAAAAAAGACAAATTTGCAACAAAATACATCAATTTTTAAACAAATAGTTGAGTTTTTATCCAAGAACATTAATTTTATACCAAAAAAGACGAATTATCAAGCAAATAGTTGAATTTTCAGTTTAAAAAAGATAACTTTTCAACCAATAATAGAATATTTAAATGTTCATTGAAAAACAATAATTTTGAATTCAGAAAAGCAAATTTTTTACAAAACAGTAGAATTTTTAACAGAAAAATATTAATTGAATTTTCGACCAAATGGTTGAATTTTCTACTCAACTGTTGAATTTTCAAGGCAAAAGGACGAATTTTCTGCAAAACAGTTGAACTTTTACCCGAAATTATGAATTTTTAACATATAAGTTAATTTTCAACCAAACAGTTGAATTTCCAACTAAAATTATGAATCTTCCACCAAAAAAATTAATTTTTCAAAAATTAGTTTAACTTTCAACAAAATAGTTGAATTTTCAAGCAAGAAGATTAATTTTCCAGCAAAAAAGATTAATTTTCAAGCAAATAGTTGAATTGTTAGTCTTTTCAACCCAAACTAGAATATTAAATTTTTCACTGAAAAACAATAATTTTGAATTTAGAAAAACAATTTTTTACACAACAGTAGAATTTTCATTACAAAAATATAAATTTTCAACAAAAAATGGAATTTTCGACCAAGTGGTTGAATTTTCAACTAAAATTCTGAATCTTCAACCAAACAAATTCATTTTTTAGTTTAACTTTCAACCAAAGAGTTAAATTTTTAATCTAAAAAGATGAATTTTTCACGAAATTTGTACCCCATGTAAGACAGCATAGAAAAATCTTTGCCCCCCTCCCCCATATATTTCAGGTTTTTTATGAATGGGAACACTATAACTGAAAAATATATGAATAAAGTGGAATTTATCGCCTTATCACATTCAATTTGAAAAGTTCTTTAAAATCATTGCCCTTCCCCCCCCCCCTTTTAACATACATCCATTGAAGAAATTTCAGAATCTCACCCTCTGAAACATTTTCTAGAAGCGCCTTTAAAGTCAAAGCAGAATTTACAAATTTTAGGTGATTCTATTTAAACGTTTAGGGGTTTTTGCCAAGAAGATTTGAAATATGCATTATGACTTTTTTTGATGAGATATCTATCTATATTGAGAAATATCTATTTTAGAGATCAAAAATCATTTTTTTAGTGTAGATAAATATTAGAATGAAAATTATGTTTATCTGTGTTTTCTGTCAATATAAGCTGATTTGTGTAAATTTGAAACTGTTTCATTTTCTCAAACTGCATTAAAAGACTTCTGGAACCCTTTAGAAGTGTAATGATATACTAAACTAAGTTCAAATAAAGAATAATTAAATAAATATTATTGATTGAAATTTGTTAGTTAAAGTGAAGTAATTTTCATTTGATAAAATAGAGACATGTGCAAAAACACATTCAAACAAGATAATTATTGATAAATTTCAATAAATAGTCGATTCTCTGATCAATTTTGACTTCAAATTCGACAAACTTTGACTGTCCGAGTGGAATATCAAATTTTGAAATTATTTAAAAAATAATCGGAGTGAACATACAATTGTTAAAAAGGACTTAAAAATATTGTCGTTGGCGCTCTATTTGGCAGTGTATATGCATTTACAATTTTCCTCTTATTTTCTTAGGAAATATGGAAAAAAAGTTTGTCACCGAATTTGGTAACACGAAAATCATTCGATGCACATTTTGCTAAATTTTTTCAACTCAAGAACAAATAACATTATTTTGCTTTTATAGAGATTCACACAGGAATATAATTATTGATTTTTAATTTTGTTCAGAACCATCAAAATGTTTCAGGGACAGAAAAAATATTTATCTCAATTTATGATTTTTAGATTCTTCAACTTAATTAAAATGAATTTTATAAGCATAAATCATTCACGAAATTGTTTTATCAATTATTTCTTAATTTTTGTTTGCGAATTTGTATTTGGAAACATGTCACTGAGAGGAAATTTGAGCTATGTTTCAATTCATCATTTCTAGACAAAGTCAAAACTAAAATTTTGAAACTTTGTTAAAACGTTTATTTGTATACAAACTGAAAAACGGCCTTTTTGACAACCATGCATGAAATATTATTATATATAATATTGTAAAGGCCGGGAAAGCTAGCACTTGTAAATACAATTTAATTAAACTTTTAATAAATGTTGGTATATATTTTTAATTGTTATTTTATAAATTGTCCGTCAAAATACCATCCAAGCCCCCATCCTTGACTCAATAAATAATGCATTACTTAAAAAAAACTTGTTTAAACGAAAAACGACCCAAAAAAATTTACAAAAGTATACAAAGTGTATAAAAGACGAGATAAAAGATCAGTGGCGACTGGATTAGAATGCTTTCTCTTACGAATATAATTAATACTAATATAATCCTCTGATTTAAAAATTGTATTACTCAAAACTGAAAGCATTTGAAAGGTAACAGTTTTTTATTCAAATCATGAACATTTGTGAAAAATAATGATAGTTACCAAAGTATTCAGGTTGAAATATTAAAACCTGTTTATTTACATGCTTTATCATTTTTTAAATAATAATTAATTTGGTAAAATTCAACAGCTTTTATTTACTAGCGTTTGAAACTAAACATTTTCAATGTGCATACTTTTTTAGAATAAACAATGATATAATTTTAAAATTGAACAATTTGGAAAAGGAAAGGTATACATTAATTTGCAAAATTAACTATTCCACTTCTACACTTTTAAATCAAAATATTCAAAATTATCAAATATTTCAAATGTATCAAATGTTTTAAGACAGAAAAATATTTAATTTTTGAGTTATTCACCAAAAAATAAAATTTTCTACGAAGATATATTAGGAATACTAAAAGTAGATTTTCTGAAAAAAACAACATTTATTTTTTTCGTTGAATTTTCACTTTCATAAGAAAGACATCCTATGCATATTATGTGGGCTAAATGATTTTTCTAGTTAACAGAATTCTGTTGACCAGAAAAATCGTTTTTCTGCATTTTTCTCGCAAACAACGACAGATACGAAAAAATGTTAAGAAAATAGTTTGAACATAATCAAACATTATCAAAGAAAATAATAATGGTGGTGTTTTCCTTCTTTCACAGGAATTGCTATATATATTTCTATGTGAAAGGGGAACAACCCTACCTTTTTTATTTTAGTTTATATTTCAAAAAATTTTGTTCAGATAAATAAGACATCCTATAAGTTTTATGAGGGCTAAACCATTTTTATGGCCAAGAGAATCTTTTGTTTATAAAAAATTGATCTCTTTATTTTTCTCGTAAATAGTGCAAGCTATCATAAATGGGTAAGAAAACTTGTTGTAAAACTATTTTAAATGTGCAAATTTTTTTTTTTTCGTATATGTCGTTTGCGAGAAAAATGTGAAAATTCGATTTTATAATAACAAAAAATTCTCCTGACTACAAAAGTTATTTAGCCCGCATAAAACTCACAAGATTTCTTTAATCTCAAAATAATAATTGAACAAAAAATATAAGTGTGGGCTTTTTAAAAAATCGACTGTTACTATTTATAGAAAAACCGCTTCCATTTTGTCCATTTAGAACCTTTTTCAATTTTCCGGTGGATTTCGAAAGAATAGGATAAATTTTATTAGAATCTGGAAATAAATTAATAATACTTCAGTCAGGTAAAAAGTTAAAGAGAATTACATTTTTTAACAAAGCACAAAATTCAAATACGTATAACTTCGTCGACAATTTTTTTTCTTAAATCAAAAAAATATGTATAGCCTGATTTTCTCTAAGAAATTACATCTTTCGTCCCCAAGCGATTCTGCGACTTGAAGTGTAGAGCTGACCTGATTTGAAATGGACTCGGTCTATTATTGAAAAAATTGATATTATTAGAAAGTATTTAATACACCTTAATTTTTGCATGTATATTTGTGAATGTAAAATAATTTATAAGAGGATGACTCGATTTTTAATTTTACCAAAGTCACCCACGTGTTGTCCCTCTTAACCGGACGTATCATTCTCCTTCGACTTTCGGGGACCCCTGCCGTACGTGGGTATCTTGTTCTCAGTTTTTGGGCGTTCGCCAAACAAAAACCGTAAATACACGTCCCTCACGTAGGAGGTTGGTAAATACGTGTACACTCGTTACGTAGAAAAACGAATTGAATTTTACGGTCCTAACGGCAGTTTACTTTTAGTTATCGAGCATGTGGGACTTTGTGGATTTCCTAATACATGTAGGCTGCTCCTACGATTTGGCACCAACGATTTGGCGGACACTGTCACCTTCTTCAATCAAACGACTTCCTCTCATTATTTCCCTCCTTGCTGACATACAACTTGTCACAGTGAAAAAGATCATGAACATGCATACATTCTTCATGATCTCATTTCTTTGTTCAATGATACGAAGGACATTATTCTCAATGAAAATTGCTATGCTACTGCGCTACACTTTGCAGAAAACAGAACAAAAATAAGTCAGATAAAAATATAAATAAAACCAAAGGATGGGTAGGGGAAAGAACCCTACAGTAGATATGAAAAAATTGAAGAGCATTTAACTGCATCAGCTTGCAAAAAGAAAGATTTTCGTATATTCAGCTCACATATTTAATTGACCATTCCTGTAGAAAAAATATCAAGAAGCTAGTCAATTAGCTGTATTAAACATTTTTAGTAGACCTTGTTAAGGGTATAATTTTCGAGATAATTTTGACACCTCTATCCATCAATCGTTTCTAGCATTTCTCCTGGATATGATAGAGTATTCAATTCTTGATAATTAAAATTTATCATAAGTGTCTTACAACTAAAATAAGCTTATTGCGTAAATGATAGCCAAAATTTAATTATTTTACGATATATCGTGAAAGCTTAAGTCTTTTACATTTTCTCATCTCTGATATTGAGAAATATTGGAACGATTGGTGTGAGATTTTTCAACCTTCATATCGTTTAACCTAACTTGTGATGACAGAAGAGCGCTAAATTTTTGCATATTTTAGTCCTAAAAATGATGTCCTTTCCTAGTAAGTCCCTAAACTAACTAAAATTTGTGGGCTTCTTATTAAATACAAATATACACCATTTATAAATAATAAAGAACGAACGCTTTATGAAAACATATATTGTTCATTAAATTTTAAACTTTGATTCTAATGTATGAACATGACACAAAAATGTTTTATTCAGATGAAAAGTATGAAAAAGACAAAGCAAATTTTCTTTTCAGTTTGAAAATTAATTTTTTTTCTCACGCATTAATTAATTATAATATTTCAATGCAACTTCGTCAGAAAATATAGTATCCTTGCAGAGGTGTTATGCTAACAAAAATAATCAATATTTTTGGACAGTTTTTCAGTTAGCTAAGAATATGTACTGATAATCATTATCTATTGCTGGGTGATTTCCTCTATTTTTAAAATTTTATTTTAACTCTTGTATCATTTTATACAGTTCAGAATTCTATTTTACAAGTAGAACATTTAAGTACATACTTCACACTCTTGCTCTCATTCCCGTCTTCACCTCTTTTTTAAAGAATTCCCCTTTTTTCCCTTTTTTTGAAAAAACTTCCCCTTTATTAAAAGGTCTAAATTTATATTTCGGGTCAGAATTCATCTCTTTTGGTTAAAAATGCTACTACTTGGTTGAGGATTTAAATATTTTGTTGAAAATTCGTTTTTTTAGTTAAAAATTAATTTTCTCAACTGAAAATTTAACTAAGTAATTTTCGGCTGAAAATTGATCGTTTTCAATTGAAAATTAAACTATTAATTTTCACATTAAGAATTCATCTTTTTTGTTAAAAATTCAACTACTTGGTCGAAAGTTAAACTATTTTGTTCAAAACTTATGTTATTTGTTAAAGATTGAACTATCTTGCTGTAAATTCGTTTTTTTAACTGAAAATTTAACGATCCCATTATTGGCAGAAACTTAACTATTTTGCAGAAAATTTAATTATTTTGTTCAAAATTCATCTTTTTTGGTTGAAAATTTAATTCTTTGGTTAAGAATTTAACTATTTTGCTAAAAATTTATCTTTGAAAGTTGAAAATTAAACTGCGTGATTAAAAATGTAACAGTTTCGTCGAAAATTGAATTATTTTGTTGAAAACTCAACTATTTTTAAGAAAATTTAATTGTTTTATTAAGAATTCAACTAGTTTGTTGAAAATTTAATTATTTAGTTGAAAACTTTAATGTTTTGCAGAAAATTTAATTATTTTGTTCAAAATTCAACAGTTTTGTAGAAAATTTAATTATTTTGTTCAAAGTTTAATTATTTTGTTAAAATCTTATCTTTTTTGTTCGAAAATTCAACTGCTTTGTTGAAAATTTTAAAACATGTTTCGACTTGAAATCTTGAGGGTTTCATATTGAATTCAGTTTAATATCTGTACAATAATTTTATTTAAAAGAATTTGTTCTGCTATTTTCGTGATATAATACCTTATTTTCCCAGTTTTAGGAGCCTTTCGAGCTGTTTGGTCTGTTAAAATATTACGTTCATATGTTTTATTTTAGGCGTTTATCAAATGAAATCGAAGAAAACATTTTGAATTAAAAGGTTCAAGCTTTGTGTGATGATCTATGACGAAGAATAATAAATTTGAAATAGAATACTTCCAATTGGGGCGAATCCTTGTTTCTGCATTTGAAAATTGCGATATTTGCTTCATCTAGGTAGAAAATATAGTAGCTTGTAACTCACATTTGTAAAATTTCAATTCCAAAACTCAGAAGGAGCAATATCGCGATAATTAGGTGTGCGCCACTTTTGCCCACATATGCACCGCTTAACCCCAGTTTTCGGTATGCTCTCATAAATTTGAAGTGGAAACACATTTTTCTAGAATCTAGATGTGGAACAGAAGTTGGAGTAATCTAAAGAGGAAGACTTCAACCTCGCTCATTTTGAAATATTTTGTATCATCATTCAGCCAGCTTCCATCTGAAGATCATATTATGATCCTTGCGTGATCCTTCAGTGACGTCCGAGTCAAATCCTTGGGCGCCCTTTGTAATTATTGTTGCGAGCTCTGCGCATATGTAGCGTATCTCTTGGGTACATCTGAGCAAGTAAGCAGTCGAGTCCGAGGGTGCATAATAACTTATTCCAGGCCTTATTATTACCAGCGACTGCGGTGGGCCCTGGGCCTCAACGGTCAAGAGCGCCTTGGTTATTACGAAGGTTCCTGTCACTGTCATTTCGACCGCAGCGAAATATCATCATGACGAAGCGTGTCCACTCGAGATTGGAGTGTATTTCTGAGATTTTCCGGAAGTCACCAGATACATGCTATGACCCCAAATTACGAAATACGTACGCCCATTCACTCGCCTCTTCCTTTTTTGGTAGACTAGATAACGAACCAGATCTGATTCCTGTCCAGTACTCTTGAGTCTAAAGTGGGAGGACTAGGCGGAAGTTTTCTCGCTTATTAAACCCAAATTGCCCCGGCGAAGCTCATATTCCTATTTATCAAGAACACCAATTTTGAATAAAAAGTGAAAATAAAGTTGTATTATTTCGATTTGATTCGAAATTCTACAATTTTAAACTAAAATTTTAATCGGGAACAATTTTTATAATATAGTATTACAACAGGAATGTTGCAAGCATTTCAAATAACTATAGAAAACCAACATGCGCGCAATGTTTTTTTGTCTCATGCAATTTTCAAATTAAAATATAAAATCAATGATTAAACAACATTTTCGTAATTCATAGTAGGGTAACTGGTACAATGATTGGCCACTGAAATACGCTGGGGAATTGTTTGCGCTTTTTCCTGTATTATTTATTAGTAGTTTTACTTGTTTGTATTCTTTCATATAAACATATTCCAATGAGGTGGCCAAACATTGGGAGGTGGCCAACCATTGTACCGATCCCTATCTATTACATACATACATACATTGATTAGCATTGCGAACTCGAAAGTTCATTGCCTCACTACCCGATTCGGGTAGTGTTTCTAGGTGGATATTTACTACCAATGTGGGCCCACCACACCCACGACGGGCCAACAACACGTAGTATTTCCTGAACGGTCACCTATCCAAGTACTAACCGCGCCCAACAATGCTTAACTTCAGTGATCTTACGAGAACTGGTGTTTTCAGCGTGGTATCGCCGTTGGCGATCTATTATATAAAATAATAGAAAAGCAAGGACAATATTTTTTTTATAATTTATGAAAATTGATCTCTTAACTTCAGAATTAATATATTTCGGACGAAAAATATTAACATAACCTATTATTGTTCAATTTTGTGAATATCCTCTGAAATATAATGATTTTTTATTAACAATAGCCATTTAAGGCGAAAACCACCTGATTTTAAGACTTACTCGAATTATAATGATTTTTGTTTGAAAATATCAATTTTCGATGTATATCGCCAACGTAACCTAATATTGTTCAAAAATTATTATTCTTCTTTGAAATCTAGCAATTTTTGAATAAAAATTCTGATTTCCAAAGAAAAACACTAAAACAATTCAAAATTGCTCAAGATTGTGAATTTTAACATTTTAAACAAAAATCATCAAAACATATAACACAGTCAAAAATTGTTGAAAGATTCTAAATTGTGTTCATATACTAATGATTTTTGTTTTAAAATACCAAGGTATGGTGTAAAACGCTAACATAACCTGAAATGATTCATTGTTGTGAATCATCTTTGAAATCTAATTTTTTTATTAAAAATATCAACTTCCGTGCAAAAGAACTAACACAATCCAAAATCTTTACAAGATTTGAAATATTGTTCAAATTAAAATGACTTTTGCTTTCAAATGAAAATATTTCATTGTAAAACGCTATAATGTAAACTAAAATTGTTCAATAAATATGAACCTTTAAAATTTAATGATTTTCAGAAAAAGGGATTACCTCTAAAAAACGTTGATATAACCTGAATTTGTTGATAAATTACAATTCTTCTTCAAACTATAATGATTTTTGATTTTAAATACAAATTTTGGCTGTAAAACGCTAACATGACGCCTGATTAAAAAACACAGTTTTTTTATTTCTAGACCTTAAAGCCCATACAAAGAAATACCAACTCATTTAACCTAATATTGTTAAATGTTCTGAATTATTCTTAAAATCCTTTTTTTTATATAAATTAAAAACATAAACTTCTGCCGAAAAACACTAACATAATCAAAAATTATTCAAAGATTCTAAATCTTGTTCAAATTATAAGGATTTTTGTTTTAAAATGGCTGAGGTTATTCATACGACTGACCATACACAATCTTGGGAAATGATTGGTGGAGCTGAAAAGGGGTTTCTGGGTGGGGGGGGGCACACTTTTTAGAAATAATGTTACTAGTTCTCGTCCGGCAGGCCGGACTTGAAACGCTAAAGTAACCTTAAATTGTTAAAAAATTATGAACCTTTAAAATCTAATGATTTTTGTTTAAAAAACGCTAACAAAACCGAAAAACGTTATTTGATGAAAAATGTTCATTCTTTAATATCTAATAATTTGTGATTAAAAATACCCATTCCTGGTGTAGTACGCGAACAGCACTATCGTAAAATATGTATAATATTCACAATAATTCATTAGATAATTTAAAAGTTTCAATTTAACCATGCAAGAATATAAGAAAGCACAAATGTTTTCCATTCACATAATATTTTCTATGATTTTTTAAAATAACAGGGATTGTTTATAGATTTAATTTCCAAAATTTTAAATTTTAGAAAAAAAAATTGCAAGTAACGAAAAGCCAATTAAGTTTTCAACAATGATTGCGTGCTTTTGAGATATATCGTGACATCACCTTTTCACCTTCATTTTTCAAATGAAGTATCGAAAATCCTATTAGAAATAACTTTCCTTCAATGCAACTTTTCTATGGAGGATTTACAATAGTTTAATTCATAATTGACATGTTCTAACTACTCTCTCATAAATTTTGAATCAGACAAATTCGAGTTGGAAACTTTTTTACTATTATTAATTAATTATGAACTTATTACTTTATAACAACATAGAAGCGAATAGTACGAATTTGGTATAAAAATACGATTGTATGTTATAAAATGAATACAATTAATTTGGACTACCTGGTACCACTTTTTAGTTTGTTTAATACCATGTTCCGAAAATTCATCCGACTATATGATCCTATATGAAACTCTACTTTGTGATTCCAAGTGTCCGAATCATCACTTGGTTACTAAAATTAAATTAATTAATGTGTATCACTTGGTATCACTTGGAACCACTTGGTACCACTTGTTTCCACTTGATACCACTTGGTACAATCTGATGCCAACTCTTTTTAAAACACAGAATAAAAAATAAATAATGGAAAATAATGATTTACCAAAAAAATTGCTATTAGTTCAAAGACACGGCCCTGTAGAAATTAATATTGGCATAGGAAGGCACTGACATTCGACAGGCATAATTGGGCCCTGATGAAGATTCGCCGAGTGCTCGTGGCGAAACAGCAATCAAGGTAGTGTATAATCACGACTGGCCCAAATAAGCGCAGAGCGTAGCTAGGCAAAATGACGTCTAAAAATTTAAATTGGCCTAGATTACTTTCGGCGGGATCTCACGCGCGAAATATGGGACCCACGCCCATACTCAGCAGTACCCTATGAAGGGGCCCACCGTGCGAGGACCGCGCGGCGGTGGGCTTAAAACCCGTGATTATCTTAAGAAGGGACGGGCCACCGAAAAATTGCCATCGCGAATTCCGCGAGACATTTTTATGGTCTCTGATTGGCGCGCCGGTCGCAAATGTAATTGCCACGAAATATTTAGAATGTCTCGATGGTGGAGACCATTCCACTGCAAGAACAAACCCAATGCCCAAACGGCAAGGTCGGGGCGACTCGAAACGATAATTATGTTCACTGCTGAGAATTAGGCATAGCTTCGACTTTTTTGGATATGGGTGAATTTAAGGAGCTTGTCACGATACATTGAGATGTAAGATAATCTTGTAATTATCTCTTGTTACTTTCTGCCAATCCCTTTTTATTTGTATTATTTATTACATCTTTTTCGAAATTTTTTCTGAGTATATATTATTGTATCTTGTTTCCTAATTTGAATACCAATTTGATAAGAAACTCAATCATTTTAATTAAACTTCAATTTTGTTTAAAAATAGGAATAATTTCAAAGTAACCAAAATTTAAAACAGAACTAGAGGCCACGCATAAATGACTTAAAGTTTACGTAATTTGTACCGACTAAATTTGTCAGACGATTTGGATGAAGGAAGGTTTGATAAAATTTGACTGTCTCTCATGAATCAATAAAAAAGTTCACCCTTCATTCAAGTAGTTGAATTTTCAACCAAAAAAGATACATTCTGAAAAAAATTTGATAGTTGATATTTAAACCAAGAGAAGATTTTCATTTGAATCAAAAAGAGTTTTATTTAACAAAAAACACGAATTTTCAACAAGGTAGTTGAATACGTAACCAAACAAATTCACTTTCAACTAAGCAGTTGCATTTTTTACCCAGAAAGATAAAATTTACACCAAACTAGGAGCTTTCTAGAAAACACTTCAGTTTTAAAGCAAATAATGTAACTATCTTCCAAAAAGATGAAAAAAAAAGTTTAAATTTTCATTAAAAAAGACGAATTCTCAACTAAATGCATGAGTTTTTTACCAAATGGTTAAATTTTCTACGAATTTCATACATTCTCTACCAAATAGTTGAATTTTTGAACTCAAAAAGAGAGTTTCAACCAATAATGGAATAGTTACATTTTCATTTTAAAAAATGAATTTTAAATTTAAAGAATAAATTTTCTACCAAATAGTAGAATTGCATACCAAAGTGTTGTATTTCCAAGCCAAAAAGAAGAATTTTCTACAAAACTTTTGAGTTTTCAACAAAAAGGTTGTAGTTTCAACGAAGCAGTTCAATTTTCAGTTTGAATCCCTTATTTTATACGACAGAAAATTTTTTTTTCAGCAAAGTGGGTCAACGCCCAACCAAAGAGATAAATTTTCAATTGAAATTATGAATTTTTAACCAAAAAATGAATTTTGAAGAAAGTAGTTCAACTTTCAGCCACTGTATTAAATTTTCAACCTAAGAATATGAATTTTCAACATAAAATATGATAGATAATATTTCAACAACAAAATATTTTTATTTTAAATAAAAACCCGTTCAATTTAACAAAAAAAGACGAATTTCCAAGAAAATAGTGTAAAACTCAACCGAAACCGATTCACTTTCAACCAGATATTTGAATTTGCAACCAAAAATATGAATTTTTAACAAATTGCATACATTTTCTACCAAATAGTTTAATTTTTAAACCAAAAAGAGCAATTTTAACTGAAAATGGAATAGTTACATTTTCAATTAAAAGGAAATTAAATTTTTTTTTAACTAATTTCCTCTACAAAACAGTTAAATTTTTTAACAAAAATGTCAATTTTTTACTAAAAAGTTAAATTTTCAACCAAATAGTTTAATTTTCAGTTTGAAAACCTTACTTCAAACAAAACAAATTTTCAACAAAGTGGGTCAGTTTTCAAACAAAGAGATGAATTTTCAACTAAACTAATGCATTTTTAACCAATATTTCTACCAAAAAATATTTTTTTTTATATCAGAAATAGTTCAATTTCACCCAGTATATATATATATATATATATATATATATATCCAGTTGTATATATCTGTGAAGCCTATGATGAATAAATAGAAATTTTGATAATTTATAGTGTAACAAAATAATATTTTGAATAAACGTTGAACGTAGTTTTTAATACTTTTAAAATATTAAGCTAGAAAACTAAAAATTGTGCTTTGAAAATAAAGTGTCGGACTACGCAACCCTCAAGGTCCTGAAGAAATGATAAAATTGTACGTTTATAAAACTAAATACGAATTATTATTATCACATTTTATTTTTTAAGTTTATGAAATTTTAGTAAAATTGGGCGGGGGTTGGGGGGTTGTGACAAATTTAGGTGATCTCACATGGGGAGAGAAGTGGTTGAAAATTTTAGAAAAACACCTTACGTCATTTGCGGATGATCCCTTATTTGCTTATTCATTTATTATAATTTCGTGAATTTATGATTATCACAAAATTATTAATTGCGCTGACAAACAGCTGTTTCCAACAGAACATTTTTCACTTTTGTTTTTTAGACTTCACGTAATTTGTGAATAACCCCTTAGTGGAAAATTGAAATTAATACAGTTACATAGGGGTGTTCAAATTCGCAGCAAATTGCATTACGTAATTCAAAGATGACCCCTTATTCTGATTTTCATATTTTTGTTAGAAAGGCAAAATTTATTTTCATGAACAAAAACTGTTTATTTAACTTGTGATTCAAGGGGAAGCCTCCAAACTCTTTTTGCAATACCTAAGCAGAAAGTGGTAGCAGAATCTGAACAGTAGTAAAAGAGAGCATTTGAGAGTAGAACAAGTTTTTATATGGTCAGGCGAACTCTCAACAGTAGGTGATTGCTCTTCCATAAATTGCTCTTCTTTCATTCTGAACTTCCACTCACAACAAAATGTTGCAAATTACCTTTTGATGAAATTTTTCAAAAATAAAAATGCACATGCCCTAATGAAATTAAGATAATAAGCACCTTTTTGATCAAGCACCTCGCGAGTACGAAATGAGATTTTAATTCATCATAACCGAAAAAACTTTGCACGCTTCAACAAACGTGAAATCGCGTAATTAAATAATTAATGCTTTCGTAGTTTTTTCCACGCCTTGAATCAATTAAAGCAAATTTAATTTTTAAGTCAATTATAATACACAAAATTAAATAATTCAATTAATATGCGGGTCCGTCGACTACTGAGAATTTGTAGAGGATGACTCTGCGAAGTAATATCCAAAGCTTTGTCAATCTGTAGGTGTTGGCGAATCTCGGCTTATGGAAGGAGGGAAAAAATGTTGCAGACGCTCTCGCCGAAAAAATTAATTAGAACGCAATTATCTCGCGCCGTTTCATTGGCTAGCCTCATTAATTGGCTGAGCGTGTCTAATCCATTGATTGGGCGGTCTATGCGTGAGGCATACTAATAACAAACTCTCCGAAAATGAAGCTGGGTACAGCATTGGGCTTCATTTGATCATCCGCTGAGTATAATTATGATGAAAGGGAAAGACGAGAGAGGGCCAAAAACGGTGCCGTCTAGGGTCCATTCAACAACTACGTCACACTACCAGGGGAGTGAGAGGGATCACAGATTTCGTTGCGATTTTGAACGTACGGGTAAGGGGTTAACGCACAATGTGACATCATCATACAAAATTCTTGAAAAATCAAATACAGGTTGTGTAAAAGGATTTTTTCAAAATCTCATTTTTAATATTAATAATAAAAAAATTGGTTATTCAAAAGCAGATAACTGACTCTCTGTACTTGTTTCCCATCTTCTTCTTCTTTTTAATTGCCTAACCTTTTTCTGACCATATTCCTATTTTGAAAATTTTTTAAATACAGTAAACTAATAAAATACTTCTTCTTTCAAAAAATAGCCTTAAAATAAATTATTTGCCACTTTCTTCAGCATCAAAGTACCAACCAAATTCTAACCCAAAATCTTAAATCTTTATTTGCTACAAAAAACCACTTTTGAAAGGTTTTTTTCACTTAACTTTTTGCCCTGCGATCAGAAACGATATTTTTTGATAATATTATTGTTAATTTATGAAGAAACATAACTTCCTGCTTTTTATAGACCTTTCAGTGAAAAATCGTCTGTTACAGTGCGATACCGTTACACTAAATCTTCATTTTCCCGGAACAGAATAATTTTTTGGAATAAAAACTTTTTTATTCTTGTTCAACCTCCCCATATCTCGAGAGCAAGTTTTTATTATTTTTGAAATTGAAAAAAAGATTTTTAGTCGCTATCAAAAGACGATTTTCAAAACCTATGAAATTTAAACCTCTAAATACTTGAACGATTTACTCGAAATTGGTTAACTTTTTCTAATCAAACTCATTTTCTCCCAATTCAGAAACTCAATATCTGGGGAGAAAGTATTTATTTTTTGTTTAAACTGAGAATTGCACTTCTTATCGTGATTCGTAAGCGAGCCTGTTCCAGTCTTAGGTTCCTGTCACTTTGAGATCGTAAACTTCCACATTCTACTTCTTGGAACTGGATAATTTTATTCAATCATACTTTTTGCCCTCACTTCAGAAACTGACTTAATTTCAACACCTCCTAACTAAAAATTTAACTTTTCAACTTTGGTTAAAAATTGATCTTTTTTAGCTGAAAACTCAACTATTAAATTTTAAATCAGCAATTCATGTTTTTTGGTTGAAAATTCAAATACTTGGTTGAAAGCTAAACTTTGAACGTTACTTTTTTAAACGATCAATTTATTGGTAAAAAATATTGATAATTCTTAGTTGAAAATTCAATTATTTGATTGAAAATTTATGTATTTTGTTGAAAGTTCGTCTTTTTGGATTAAAAATTCTATTATTTTCATAGATAATTCAACTGCCTAAATATTCACTTTTTTGCAAAAATTAATTTTTTGAATCAGGAATTTAACTATTTTAGTGGAAGACTTATCATTTCAGTCAATAATTCATCTCTTTGGTTGAAAACCTAACTATTTTTGACCGAGAATTCATCTTTCTTGTTCAAATTGTACTATTTGATGACAACTTTATTATTTTGGTCAAAATTATACCATTTTGAAGAAAATAATTTGTTTCGTTTGAAAATTCAAATGTTTTGTTGAAAATTCGTCTTTTTAGGTTGAAAATTTAACTATTTTGTTAAAAAATTCAACAATTTGTTTGAAAATTAACTTTTTTGTTAATAACTCATATTTGCGTCATAAAAATTCAACAACATAACAAAATTTCCTGTTGAAAATACAAACTCTTTTGTTAAAAATTCAACTATTTTTTATTTAAAATAAACGTATTTTTTGTTTGTTGAAATATCAATTATTACTTTTTTGGTTGAAAATTAATCTCTTAGGTTGAAAGTTTAATTATTGTATTGAAAATGTATCTTTTTCATTTGAAAATTCAATACTTGGGTAAACTTTAAACTTTTTTGTTAAAACTTCATTTTTTTAACATTAATCATTTTAATTGAAAATTGAACTATTCTGTAGAAAATTGAATTATTTTGTTGAAAATTCAACTGTTTTGTTAAGAATTCAATTATTTTGTTTAAAACTTAATCGTTTTATTGAGCATTCATCTTTTTTGGTAGAAAAGTTCTTAGTTGAAAATTCAATTGTCTTCTAAGAAATTCGTATTTTTTGCTCGAAAATTCAACTATATGAGTGAAAATGCAAATGTTCTTGGTTGAATCCTAATATTTTGCATTTAAAAATTCGACGATTTGGTTAAGAATTCATCTTCGTAGGTTGATAATTATTTTTTTTTATATCAACTTGTGGTTGAAAATGCATCTTTGTAAGTCGATAATTCTACTATGTGGTTCCAAATTCAACTATTTTGTTGAACATCTTATTATTTTGTTAAACATTCAACTATTTTGTTAGGAATTAATCTATTTTGTTCTAAAATTCAACTGGTTTGTTGAAAATTTTTCTTTTCGGATTGAACATTAATCTTTTCTGGTTTGAAAATTCATCTTTTTTGGTCACAAATTTCTTCATTGAAAATTCAACTGTATTCTGAAAAATTCATCCTTTTGGTTTGAAAATTCGACTATTTACTTGAAAATGCAACTGTTTACAGTTGCAGGTAATCCTTTCTTGCTTAAAAGTTTGACCCTATGGTTGAAAAATCATCATTATATGTGGAAAATTCAACCTTTTTTTTAATTTATCTCTTTTGGTAGAAAAACGATCTTTTATTGTTGAAAATTTAACTATTTTTTCAAAATGTAATATATTTCGACTTGAAATCTTAAGCGTTTCACAATGAATTCAATATGGTACCTGTATATGAGTTTTATTTAAAGGAAATTATTCCCCTATTTTTCTCCAATTTGAGTGGGAAAAAAACATATTTCCCCTTGTTTCTGAACATTTTGGGCTGTGAAGTCTGTTAAAGACTGTTAAAGACTTCATAAATAAATACAAAAAATATTATGTTTGTATATTTTGTATTTTATTTTAGACTTTTATAAAATGTAATCGAAAAAATGGACTTTAAAAGTGACGGGGAGTATTTTTGACGTCATCCAGGAAGTTACATCCAGGGGTGTGATGATCTGTGACGAAGAAGGGGTGGGAGAAAATAGTTTCCAAAATAGCGTGACGTAGTTTTTGAAGGGCCCCCCACACAAAGTTAAGAATTTGATACGAAAGAGTATTCTAAGAAAGCGATGCACTGTGAATATTTATGAGCTGGCTCCGTTATTTCAGAGGCCTGATATTTTATAAGATGTTCTGGTTGGCTCTCTTCCAAATCTCTTACGATGTCAGAATATATGTTTTGCCTTTGAAACTTTGTTGTGGCCGATGATGTAAGAAATCACTCAGACAGACAATTGCTTAAACTCTTCGGTTTTGATTTCAAAATTTATTTTATGAAATAAGAAATAATTGGTCCTTTATTATTATTATTATTATTATTGTTTTTGTCTTTTAGGGCTGGTCCATTTAAGCCATCTACCACTGCGGTTAAAACCTTACTATGCTTTTTTATTTTAAAACCCCGGTGATACAAAATATACCGTCAGACGACTACACTTCACTTTGTATGGGCCTGTGAACATTCTCCTTTACTAAGGTGGACCTAGAATCACTGTACGAATTTAATCACAAGCAGTGATAACCCGCGGCTGCATCCAAATTTATTAGAAGTACTCGTATTTTCCTGGAACTTTGGTCAGGGGAGTGGAAAACTGTAGAAAACTACCTCCCGAGCTCAGCCGGATTTTCGAATGTCGAGTTTGAAGGCTCGGTCCTACCCATCGAATGCACACAATCATCCTCGGCGTCAAACCTTCCGTTCGACATTAGTTGCAACGCAGCAAATGCACAAATGCTTGGATGGGTCACCCATCCAAGTGCTATCCGCGATCGAAATGGCTTGACATCTGGACTCTGCCCGAGTCGAGATTCACCTCGCATCTAATATCGTCAGCAAGTAGTCTCTAAATCAACTTAGATAATCAATGCCCTTAAATCAAAAAAAGTATTTATTATTAAATTTTGATTAGCACAGATGTATGGAGACATAAGTATCATGCCTCATGATAAAAATATGAGATAATTTTCTAATTAAATCTTTAGGGTTACTACAAAATACAAAATTTCGCAATTCCCTGACTTTTTCTGGCTTTTTTCTGACAAAAAAAAATTTCCAAATTTATTTTAACCAAAAATTTTCAAGCAAAAATGGAAAAATCAAATTTTCAGTTGAAACAATTATTTTCAGGCAAGAAAAAAGAAATTTTCAACAAAAAGGATTAATTTTGAACCAATAAATATAAATTTCCTATCGAAATAATTTAATTTTCAACCCAAAAAAATATAGCTTTTCAGAAAAATAAATGAATTTTCAACTGAAGAAGATCAATTTCAAAGCAAAAATTCTAAAGTTACATTTTCCTTTAAAAAATTTAATTCCCAACTAAAAAAAGACAAATTTTCAACAGAATAGTTCAATTTTAAACCAAAGAAATGAATTAGGAACTAAAATGATGAATGTTCAACAACAAAAATGAATTTTCTAACAAAAAAGAAAAATTTTCAACAAAAGACATGAATTTCAACTGAAAAAAATACATTTTTAACCAAAATAGAACAATTTAATTTCCAGTTAAAAAAAAAAAATTTTTAACCAGAAAAAGAATAGTTAAATTTGTAGTAAAAAAAAGTAATTATCAACCGAATAAAATCAATTTTGTACGAAATAGTCACATTTTCAAACAAAAAAATGAATTTTCAACCAAGAAGATTAAGCTTCTATCAAAAAAGGTCAATTTTTTACACAAAAAATGGAATAGTTACATTTTTAGTTAAAGAAGTGATTTTTAAACTAAAACAATGAATCTTCAACCAAAAAAAAATGTTTTTTGAACAAAATAGTGGAATTTTCAATCCAAAGGATGATTTTTCTGTGAAAAAGACAAGTTTTCTCACAAAATACATGAATCTTCAGCTAAAAAAGGTAAGTTTCTAACCTGAAATAGAAAAATTAAATTTTGCATTGGAGAAATAAATTTTCATTTAAAAAAAAAAAACAATTTTTCAGCAAAATAGTGACATTTCTAAATAAAGAAATGAATTTTTGACTAAAAAGATGAAATTTCAACCGAGAGAATTAATTTTCTACCAAGAAAGATTACTTTTTAACAAAATACATGAATTTTCAACCTAATAGTTAAATTTTGAACCAAAAAAATGAATTAGTCATCAAGAAAATTATTATTCTACCATAAAAGAATAATTTCAATAAAATAGAGGACTTTTCAACAAATAACTTGAATTTAACTGAAGAAGATACATTTTCAACCAAACATGGAATACTTAAATTTTCAGTTAAAAAAATTAATCTTTGAAAAAATAGATCAATTTTTAACAAAAAAAAAAGATTTTCAACTTAAATGATGAGTCAGCGAGCACAACATTAATTTTTAGCAAAAAATGAATTTTTAATAAAAAATTTAATAATTGATATTTTAACTAAAAAGTCGGATTTGCAACGAAATATTTGAATGCTCCACCGAAAAAAGATTGATTTCCAATTAATTAGTTGAGACTTTTAACAAAAAAAGATGTAATTTCCACCAAAATTGATGAATTTTCAACCGAAGCGAATGACTTTTCCTGACTATCCCCAACTTTCTGGATTTCCCTGACCTATACTAACCCTGACATTGGAATTCTCTGTTATTTAACTTTGTAGTTTTCACTATTTTTCAAAATAATATATTAAAATGTAGAACTTGGTTACGTTATGGGTAGCTTTGGTTGTCCGAGAGCTCTTTTCCAGGGTCACGCAGCAAATATACGAGCAACAAGAAAATTCTATGATTAATATTTATGAGAGCTCGAGATTTAATAGCTCCCGTGTAACATTGCACTTCTGAGTCACTAGTTCAGATATAATACAACGGACTGGTTCCGGAGTATCGGCCGGGTGCTGCTAAAGGTGATCATAAACTCGATAGCCACGTGATGAACGATCCTGATCGATGTTTACGGATGCGGGTTGTGCTTGTTCACCCCTCGCGGCTACTTTTTAATGTGGTGGGTGGTTGGACGGCCAGGAGGCAGGGGAGTTACAGAAAGAGGCAAGAACGGTGCACTAGATCATAAAAATCATATCAGAACGATAAGAACAATTCTTGATTGAGAACACTCTGAGTGTTTGCTCGCCGCGGATCAACTCTAATTACAGGAGCCAACCAGGAAGTTGAGAGAATGTGGAGATTTAATGAATTGTAAACAAACTGAACTTGACTCAGCAGTTATTTACTGCTCATCTCAGAGCACGATGATTTAACAGATATTTAGAGATACATGGTATCAGCAGGCTATTTCTTCAGGTTCAAAATTAACTCATCGTGTTTGAGATCCAAAATAATTGGTATCATTTGCTACCAGTCGAATAAAAGAAGTTGTTACTGTGGGGATCTAGTTCTTAAACCGATTCAAATTAATGTTAACCACCTATTACCATGGTTTATTTTACTTAAATCAGCTGGTATCACATAGTACCAGTAAGAAAATGTTTTATTTTAAGTAGTAACATCACGTAAATAGTTTGAATCAATTGGTATCACTTGATAACAGTACCAAAATGGTTAACTCTTACTGATACCTCGTGGTACCACCACGCAAATAGTTTGAATTGACTAAAATCTTTTGATGACAGTACCAAAATTGCAAACTATAACTGGTACCACAAGGTAGCACCACGTAAGTAGCTTCAATTAACTGGCATCACTTCTTGACAGTACCAAAATGGCTTTAACTGCTACCTCGTGGTACTACCTTGCTAGAAGTTTGAATCAACTGGTGTTACTTCCTAACAGTACCAAAATGGCTTACTTTAACTGGTACCACGTGGTACCACCACGTTAATAGTTTCGATCAACTGGAATCAGTTGTTATCAGTACCAAAATAGCTAAATTTAACAACTACTTCATGGCACCGCTACATAAATAGTTTCAAGCAACTGATAATGATTGGTAGCACTAGTTACTTCCCTTAATTTAACACTTTAAACTAGATAAAAGTCAAAAATATATTTAAAGCAATTGGAACCACTTATTTTCAGGACTAAAATCACTTCAATTTACTACTTTCAATTGATATCATTGCTTAGATAATTAAAATCAACTATTTCCAATCGCAACCACTAATTAAATCATTTCAATCAACTGATACCACTTTTAACAAATCCTAGTATTTAATTATGTGTCCTGAAATTTTCAATACCACCTATCACCAATTTAGTAAAGTTACTCATTATAAATTGATCAAGTTTTAAATTTGATCAAAATTAGATAATCAACTTTTTTAATTGTAAGCAGCAAAAAATCAAGTGGTACCATGCGGCACTAGATGGTCATGAAATATGTTGTCATCATTTTGTCCAAATAAATATAGTTTAATTGATTTCTGAGATGTATCTCATTTCTTCTCTTTATTTTGGTTCCCACCCAAGAGCTTGCTTCAAGTGTTTTCTCTCAAATATTTTCTTGGCTGAAACGTGACGTCTTCACGTTTTAGACATCACGCCGACGACCACGAGACAAGCAGACAGACAGGAATTGAGCTCATAAGAAAATATCACAACGCGAGGCCAATCAAGCACAAATATTATCCTCGCGCCCATCGACGACGAGCCACTCACCGACCTGGCATGGACACAATGGCTAAACTAATATTGAAATATTGCCCAGCGATTGGGCCTCGAGTACATTTTTCAACGTCCGATACGAGGCGTGCCGCTAACAAATGCGTCTGATTTATCGCTGGCTCCTATTCAATGCGCCGATTGTTAATGCGAAATCATTTATTTACCTCGGTGCACACGGTTACACGCCAACCGTCACGTATCTTTAGTAACTTCTTATCTTTTCGTTAGATAAGTATCATTTTTTTACGTATCTTTTATCGGAAAGTATGATTGGTTAGTGCATGTTCAGATTTGTGAATAATCATTCAATGCTTTGATTGAGCGATATACGTTTGATAAAGAAGTTATTATTCAATAAATGATTTATTACATTGAAATAAAGACGTAGTGAACTAGAATCGCCAGATCTTGAATCCATCAACACCGATTATTATCTTTATTTAAATTAACTTTTCTACACCCATAGTAGTTTTTAAGTCTCGGGACCACTTGGTAACAGTACATCAATCACTTCGACCGATTGTTACCATCTGGTAAGTACCGCAGTACTTAAATCACTTAAATCAATTGGTAACATCCAGTACCAGTATTTAAATCACTGAAATGAAATAGGACTACTTGTACACTGTCTTAAATATACTTTGAACAATTGGTACTCGAGCTTTCTCAATCACAAGTTGTCTTTGCAGATAAAAACTTCCTTACGATAAAAAATTCTCTTCCGCCGCTTTCCATGCTAAATTTGTAACACGTAATTGGTGATATTCTTATACTCAGTCGCCTTTCAGTTGCTCACGGCTGTCAGCAGCGCAACGAGTCAGTTTTTGCAGCATCCTCGCACTGGTCCAGACCAAAATCAGATTCAGGCTGATTAACTCGATGCAAGGAGCGCGTAACAACAGAAGTGAGGCTAACAGCTTCCATCGAGGCCGGCCAACTTGTTTTGTATCAATTCTTGATGGTTGATGTACGGACCCCCCTGGGTATCCCGTCAATCCCGCGAAAACTTCTGGAGTCTCTGGCGACGACGACATTCTAGAACGTCTCAGTCGCGGGATAAAACATGAGGATTTTCCCGCCAGGATGCGCCAAAAACTTGACTCCGAGTGTGCGCCGTTAGTCGAGGATAACGATCAACCGTCGGCTACTATATTGTCAGACCTGAATCTCGCATTCCAGCCACGGAGAGAAATTCTTTGATTAAAGTAATGAAAACGCCATTTTGTAAAAAAATAAAAGTATTCACGGTATACATTTTATTTGTTTTTCTGGACGTGCCGCTAATAGGGCAGATCTCGAATGAGCCAAGATTCACAAAAAAATTGTGGAGTTGTTTAATATATCAATTAAGGAGATGATTACCGTTTAATTGGGTGTTTAATTGGGTTATAATGCATGGGGAGTGAGGACTTATGGAGAGAGTGTATTTGACTTATTTGGAATTGAATGGTGATTGTGAGTCGGAGATGGAGAATCTATTGTGTAGTTTTTATGTTAGTGCACATTGTATCTTAGTCTTTTGAGAATTCAAATAGTTGGAATGATTTATGATCAGTTTTTAATTCAACTCGAACAATTTGACGGTTTTATAATTAATTGAAATTTATTGATTTGAATTGCTTCATTTTGTACCTGTATTGAGCTAATACTTGTTATGCATACTATAATTTCTTAAATCAACTGATACCACATAGTACCTCTACTCAAATTATTTTAATCAGCTGGTACCATGTGGCATCTCTCCTAAAATAACTTAAATCAACCCGTACTAGTTGGTACTACTACCCAAATCTCATAAATCAACTGGTACAAGAAGGTAGAACACGAAATTATACCCAAAAACAATTTGTACCTCAAATTTATTATTCACTGCGTCTTTGTTGCTAAAAACAACTAAGAAAGTTGCCCATTTTAAGCGGTTTCTTTCCCAGAATATCGCTCCCCAAAAGCGCATTTGGTCGAGAAGCTGCAACGATTTTCGTCGCGTATTATGCCTGGTGCAAAAAGGCCCCCAAGAGGGGCAGCAAGAAATCGCTCGCGCGGCATCGCGAGACTTTATATACTTTATGCCCGAGTCCCTCGGCCGATTTTTTTGCGCTTGATCATTCGAGTAGCCGGCGCACATCCGCGACGCCATTTCTGGAAAAGCCGTGCAATTATCCGCCGGCAAATCTGAGCGGCAGCTGTGTTCTCCAAGTTTGGCCTCTGCTGGTCACTTGCGTGCAGTTTCTCGCCGCGAACGCCAGAGAGAGAGAGAGAGGCGTTGTGCCGCGCCGCTTTTACGGAATTTGACGTCTTAATTGGACGTCTCGTTTATGTGCCTTTAAGGCGAATTCATGGCGCACGAGGTCGCATCAGTTGCTTCTGCTGCTGCTTTCCATTGTATACGACTGTAATTAAATGACAATGATCATTTGTTGTCCGCCAATTACGAATTTTGCCTCCTTTTAGAGAAAGATCTTGGATATTCTATGGAATTTCAGGAACTTTGTATTGGTTTAAACTTTCAAAGTGCACTCTTATATTAACAAGAATAAGAAAAAAAGGAGACAATAACTGTAGTATTTTTAAACACTTTATCCAATTTCGCTTCTCTAAAGAATTCAAATATTATGCATATTTATAACTTGGTCAGAAATTCGCAGAGTAATAATTTAATGAAATCGTGACAATAAATTAAAAAAATATTCAAGATATTTATTAATTCAACAGTTAATATTTCAGAAACTTTTAAAGATTGTGGGTAGTTTAAGCGATACTTTTTTCTTCTTTCATATAAAAAATGAATGAAAATGATTATCTGTATACCATTAAACCATTTCCCTTTCAGGGTAGGCGTGACACTACCCGATTCGGGTAGTGTTTCTAGGTTTTTCTTGTAGTTATAAATAACTACAAGTGTGGGCTCACCACACCCACGATGTGCCAACAGCACTCATGTCAGTATTATTGAATGGTCACCCATCCAAGTACTAACCGCGTCCAACGCTGCTTAACTTCAGTGATCTGACGAGAACTGGGTTTTTCAGCGTGGTATGGCCGTTGGCCATATTATATATATATATATTATATCTGTATATATATATATATACCCACTCTTATATGACATAAGTTTTCAAGGGTTATGCCTACTCGTATCAGGCGAGCCATCTGTATTTAGTGAAATTATTTTAGAGGTTTCCTAGATTAACGACAATAAATAGCGGCGATATCGCAAGCTCTGCACGACAATTTGGGTTGACATCAGATTCAGCGGATTTCCTTCCACCCACTGTCATTACTGACATCGCTAACGCTTTTAGGAAATTTCACAAAGTTGAGATAAAATTTCAAATAAGACTTTTTTAAACAATATAATATCTATTATTATTGATTATTAACATATTATTATTATTGCGTAGCTGTAAAATTAGCCCCATGACCTATTTCCTTCCAGGACTAAATTTCTTTTAAAAATTATCAAGCAAAGAGTATGCTTTCACTCTTTCTGTTAGCATACATTAAAAACTAAAATTCTTTAGAATTAATGAAGGTAGAATATCTTGATAAATAATAACCTCTGAGAACATAAGATTAATAAAATAGATAATTTTTTCCACAGTATATATCATACGTATGGCTAGTAAATTTTCCTAACAAGTTCTGCAGCCCACGTGGAAAGTGTTATTCAATCTTTATTACTTATTGTGAGGTATATTTGAAGCCATATTTATTCTACTGGTCTTATGGCAGTCTAATATAGGACAAAAATATAATTTGGGCCACATTACTAGTACTAATTAAAAGTATTGTTATCTGATTGTATTATTATTTGTTATCAGCACTAATATAACTGAAATCTATTGGTACCACTTCGTACAATTTCCCTAAATATACTTGAAAAAATGAGTTTAAACTGAAATGATTGAAATCAGTTTTCAATAGTTGGTACCAGTACTGAAACATGGTTCAAACCATTATTACCTAACAATATTTTTTTCTACCAGTTCTTAAATCACATAAATCTATCGGCATCGTTTGGTTCCACTACTTAAGTCACTCCAATTAGCTGGTACCACTTGGTACCATAACTCAAAGTTCCTAAATATACTGATACTACCTCTACTAAAATCACTTAAAATAATTAGTATTACTTAGAACCATCACTGAAATGTAACCAAAATAATTTGTATCATCTGGTATCAGTACTGAAATATTCTTTCAACAATTGTATCTACTTTTATCAGTAGTACCAGTATTTAGATCACGTTAATGAATCGGTAATTCGGTATCACCAGTACTAAAATAGGGTTAAACATTCATTATCGAACAATATTACTTGATAAGAGTAGTTAAATCACGTGAATCAATCATTATTACTTGTCATCAATTGGTACTACTTAGGACCATCACCGAAATATACCCGAAGCCATTCTTATCAACTGGTACCAGTACTAAAATATTTTTGAAATATTGTTACCTAATGTCATCACTTGGAACCAGAGACCTAAATCACGTAAATCAATCGGTATCACATGATTTCAGTACTAATATCACCTGAATCAATTGATACGAATTAGTATCATTAACGAAATTTACCCAAAAAAATGTGTGCCACTTGGTACCAGTGCTGAAATAAGCTTTAAAGCATAACCAAATAGTACCACTTTGCACCTGTATTTAAATCACGTAAATTATTCGGTATCACTTGATTCCAGTACTTGTATAGGTGAAATCAATTGAGACAACTTGGTATCATTACCAAAATGTACCCAAAACAATTTGTTCCACTTGGTACCAGAAATGAAATATTCTTAAAACAGTAATACCACTTGGTACCAGTACTTAAATCACGTATATCAATCTGTATCTCTTCTCGCCAAAACTTAATTTACTAATATTATATGTTAATATTTGGCACCATCTTTTAAATCAACTACTTATAGGAAAGATCTACAGAAAATCTGCCTTGATGAACACATCTTGATGTGCGATGATAATGTGTGTAATCAAGGTAGAAAACCGTGATAAGTAAAACACTGAAAGCATGAACTTATCAAATGATTTAATTTTTCCCACAGCATATCTCATGCCCATAGTAAATTTTCCCAGCGGGTTGCATAGCCCACGCGGAAGGTGATATCAATTCCTTCAATCTTTATTCTTTATGGTTGTTCTCACGTGACGAATGGCGGCAACGGATAACAACAATAATGAACGATAACGAAGCGTAGAAGGAGACGACGAATCAGATGCATAAAACATAAATTCGAGGTGTAGGCAGCTCAGAAGGCTCAGATTAAGTGAGTTTGATCAACAAGCGTGGCTCGCAAAAGCGAGCGGGGGGGTCATCGAGAGCGAACGTGGGACGAAGGCAGCGTCGGTGTCGGTACGCCCGCGTGGGATCTCCAGTGTGTGCGACTTGGTCCAGGTCGTTACCCAGATGCCAGGGCGTCGTGTGCGTTCGTTCTTCTTTCACGATGAGGTCCCGTCAAATGAGGTGTGGGAGACAAGAGGTCCTTCGCCATCGACGACACCAAGCGAGGTCGTTCTGCTGCACTGGAGACTCAAGACTTTACGAGATTAAAGTGCAGAAAGACACTATCGCAACGAGAAATGTTTTGTTGATTCTACTAAACGTTTTGTGACTTTAAAGTCCAGGCATTGCGTGGGCGAGCTCACAATGCCGCCAGACGGACAAATACGTGTGTACTTAACTCCATGAAATAAATGATTAGGATCTGCAAAACATGCTAACAATTTAAGTGACAATTCCATATCTTGCATTATGAGTTTCAGCTTATCGACTATAAATAGAGCCTTATTTGCCTTTTGAGCATTATTCTTGTCAAGGTACTATATTTTTTGTGAAACAAGACACCAGGACATTTATTAGTTTTCCAAGGAGAGATTGAGTTTTCAAGATAGCATTTTATTATTATGTACATGTCATTATAGTTATGGTTTTTCTGTTTCAGGAACATACATTGATTTGTGTCTTTTCGTATAAAATATTATTTTTCTTTTTCTAGGGAGCCGTGAATAAATTATGTGAAGTCTTTTGGATGGGGGGCGGGTAGGACAACGTGATTTCCATGCTGTATTACATGGGTGGGTACGTGGTTCAAACTATTTCTTACGTAACATATTTTCAAGTCTGCGAGTCACTAAAAAAGAAAAGCTAAACAGATTTTATTGTAAATAGCTGTTTGTTAGTGCAATCTAGTGCTTGCTGTAGCTCCTAGGTCCTAGTACATTATATGTAACAAAATTTGTTGTTATATACTTTATTGATAATTGTAACAGTATTACTTGCAATTTGCCTCAAAATATTAGTATTGCCTGGTAATATTAGTATTAATATTGAATGTAACAATCATAAATTCACGAAACAATAATAAATGAATAAACAAAAAAGGGCCATTTACCAATTACGTAGGGTGTTTTTCTGGAAATTTCAAACCCCATTCCCCCATGTGAGATACCGTGCGATTTCCTCAACTCCCCTAAAATCCATTTATTTATCGCAGGCTTAACTGTCTTTCCCCTTTTTCTCATTCTTCCACTTAAATGCGATCCAAATATTTTTTTTTGAAAGTTCATTCTTTGCGGTTGCAAAGTTTACTATTGAATTTTTGGTTAAGAATTAACCTTTTTTGGTTCAAAAAATTTCTTTTTTAAAAATGTATCTCTTTTTGAAGAAATTTTATCTTTTTCGGTTAATATGCAACTATCACGTTAAAAATCAATGTGTTACATTTGAATATAAACTCTTTTGTTAAAAATTTACATTTTCGCATTAAAAATTCAATTATTTTGTAGAAAATTAAATAATTTTGTTGGTCAAAAATGCAATTGATTGATTGGAAATTGATCTGTTTTAGTTAAGAATTCAAGTATTTTGTTGAAAATTCGTATCTTGAGTCCAACAGAACTGTTTTTAATTAAAAATTAGGAAATTTTTTGGTTGAAATATTAACTGTTACATTTCTTGTTGAAAATTCATATTTTTAGGTTGAAAATACAACTGCTTTCTTAAAAATTAATTTTTTTGGAAAATTAATAATTTTACTTGAAAGCTCATTAACGTTTTTATTGAAAATTCATATTTTAGGGTTACAAATTTAAATATTTTGTAAAGAATTCATCTTTTTAGGTTGAAAATAATTCAACTCCTTGGTTGAAACTTGAACTTCTTTCTTAAATTTTTTTTTATTTTTTGTTGAATATTCATAATTTTACTTGATAATTTATGTCTTCGGTTGAAAATGTAACTACTTCGTCGAAAGCTCGTTTCTCTAATTAAAAATTAATTTTCTGAACTGAAAATTTAACAATTTGGTAGAAGATGCAACTATTTTGTAGAAAATTCGTCTTTTTCTTTTTATAAAATTAATCTTCTTATTTGAAAATTTTACAACTTGGTTGAAAGTCAAACTAGTTTGTGATATATTCATTTCATTAGTTAAAGATCCACCTCTTCGATTGACAATTTAACTATTTTTTTGAAAAATTTCTTATTTTGAAAATGAATTTTTTCAACTGAAAATTTAACTATTCCATTTTTGGTTCAAAATTAACTTTTTTGTTGAAAATTTATATTTTCGGGTTGAAAATGTGACTGTTTTGTAAAAAATTCATCCTTTTAGGTTGAAAAGTCCAATCATTGGATGGCAGTTGAACCACTTTCTCAATTCATTTTTTTTTTTTTTAATGAAAATTCATCATTTTTCCTATAAATTCATTTCTTTGGTTGAAAATTGAACTAATTTTAAGAAAACTTGTTTTTTTATTGCAAATTAATTTTTTTTTTATGGAAATTTAACTATTCTATTTTTGGGTAAAACTTAAACTTTTTCACTTGAAAAAATCCACTATTTGGTTAAAAACTTATGTATTTTGTTTAAAATTCAATTATTTTTTAAGATTCAACTCTTTTGTAGAAAGCTCGTCTTTTTTCTTGAAAATTCAACATTTTGTATTTGATTGATATTTTGTTCCTTTCTTGACACCCTTATTGGTTGAAAATTAAACTCTTGTTGAAACTTCGTATTTTTTATTTGAAAATTCACCTCTTTTGGTAAAAATTTTTTTTTTTTTTATCTGGAAATTTAGCTTTTTTGTAAAAAATTTCGTCTTTTTCGGTTAAATTTTTTTTTCAATTTTGTAGAAATTTTTGATGTACGTTTTTGGCTTTTTAAATGTAGATATTCCATTCTTGGTTGAAAATTTATCTTTCTTAGAAGAAAATTGTATTTTTTATTTTGTTAAAAAAAATCATATGTTTTGTTAGAAATTCATCTTTTTTGTTAGAAATTCAATTTTGTTGTCAAAGATGCAACTGTTCATTTGAAAATTAATCTGTTTTAGTTAAAAACAGGCCCTTAGGTGGATTGATTCAAGTACTGTAAATAGCCTTTAAAAAATTGCTATTTGCAGGTATCACTAGGTACTCCAAGCCCTTAAATTAATTTGTACGATTTCGTACTACTTATTACCAATAACCTAAAAAATCCAAATCAGCTAGCACCATTTTGTACTATTACTAAAACGTGCTTAAAAACAATTGGTAGTTGGTACGACATGATACCTGATAGTACAACTTGTTAGAAGTACTTAAATAATTGAAGTTAGTTGATATCACTATTTAAATAACTTACTACACCTTGAACTACATACTTGTTATCAGTAGTAAAATGATTGAAATCACTTGGTATCATTAGGTTATTGTACTGAAATAGCCTTGAAACAATTTCTATTTAATGATATAACTCGTTACCACTAATTAAAATACTTAAATCAACTTGTACAGCATTGTACCAGGACTCACATAGTCGAATTTACTGGTACCACTTATTGCCATGACTTGAATAACCCAAATAAAAAAATTAGATTGCTAATTAGCCCTAGAGACTTTTGGAAGTAAATACAAATAAAATAAATAAAAATCAGCTGGTACCTTTTGATACTATTACTGAAATGTACTTAAAAATAGTTGTTACCACCTGGTGCCAGTAAACACAACAGAATTTTTACAATGATGCCACTTGGTACCACTACTGAAAATAATTATTTTCAATAACTTCTATTACTTGATGAAATAAATTATTAGGATCCTTAATAAATGCTTACATTTCCAGTAAAAAATGTCATATTCCATTATGAGTTTCAGCGATTCGAAAATAAAGAAAGGCTTATTTATTTTTTGAATATTGGATTTGTCCTGGCGCTAGTCTTTGTATGAAACAAGATACCAGGCTATTTACCAGTTTTCCAAGCAGATATTAAGTTTACAAGGTAACATCTTATTAAAGGTATAAATATTCCTGTAAAAATAGTTTCTGCTGTTGCAGAAATGTAAATTGGTGATGAAGACAAAATTCATAATGTGTGGTTTATGCAAAAATTCACAAGTTTAAAGATTTAAATTCAGTTTATGTTGCAGTTCTCTTATGCAGTATATTGCGTCTCCTAATTTAGAACTTTAATAATATGAATTAATTTAATATGTATTGTATAACAGACAACTATATGATGTTCTCCGATAGAATATACGTATGGTTAAAGTTGCGAGTTAGAATTTTTCTCAATTATCCTTCTTCTCATACTTTAAAAATTATTCAGAAAAAATATTCTGTTATAATAAATAGATTTTTTTTCATACATTTCATGAAGTACTCTATTTCAAAACGATGAAATCGTTCTTTTCAAACGTCCAACAGAAGTGTAATAATTTGAATGATCTTTTTGACCTGGATAATTATGTTTTTTCAGCAACATAATATTCATTGAAATTTGTGTTTATTTATTTAAGGTCCCTTACAAAAATCACTGTTAATCAAATGTAATTTACTATACTATTGTTAGCTCGTAATCGACAAGTAGCCAAAGTTTTTTATGGGATTCGAACATTAAGATATAAGATAAAAGACCTTCATTCTTTTCTCACTTTCGCTTTACGAATATATCTGTCCGTGTAGAAAATTATATAGTGATTTACAATTATAGGTTGGCTTATCTTATTTCTCCGATAGTAACTCAAACTAATTTTTTTGTACAATATAATAAGTAAGGCATTGAAAAACAAAAATGAAAATGTGAATATCAGTTAATACAAATTTTAGCACATTTCTGAACAAGTAACAATAAAGTCACTTCTTGCAATAATTTCTTATCTCATCGTTATTCTGTATTCACTCCACTGACACTCTTTCTCATGCATTTCTTATAAAATATTTGTCGCCACACTTTCCTGTCTTGGCATACCTCTTTGGCATCCTTCACGTCCATACATTCTTTCATGTAAGCTCTTGTGTTTCTATGACTATGCCTCTTCGAATTAGGGTCTCATTCACATATTCTTACTATTTTTTCCGCGGTCTGTCTCTGGACATGCTGCCATTTACTTTACCTTGATACACTTGTTTCGTTAGTCGATCACCTTTTATTCTCTCAACACGACCAAACCATCTTAAAGAATTTCTTTAATATATTTCAACTAGTGTCTCTTTAACACCACATTCTCTGCGGATTATCTCATTACTCACTTTGTCCATTAGTGTTTTACCGCACACCATGCGCAGGAATTTCATGCTAATCGTTTTAATTTTACTCTTATCCTTTTCTTGGTAGATCCAGGTCTCTCTACCGTACAGCATAGCCTGTTTAAATATAGAATTATATATTCGCTTAGGACAATGTTGCATATTGTTTCCTCACCCTTTCCTTCAAACGCCATTAATTTTTTTTTATTTACGTTTATTTTGAGGCCCATGTTCTTCATGCTTGTATTCAGTTTGCTCAACATTCTTTGGAAATCTTCGATTGATTCTGCCATAACAAACTTATCATCTGCGAACGCTAACCCACGTACCCTCAGTGATCCGAGATCCACACCTACTTCGTCGAAGAGGGCCATTCTCAGACACTCGTCCATAAATATAATAAATAGCCATGAAGATACAGCGCATCCTTGCCTAACATCTTGCATAATATCGAACCAGTCACTCAGTCTCCCATTTACCCTTATACTTGCTTTGCTACCTGTATATATAGTTTGTATTGCTTGTGGGAGCCATCCATTGACTCCGTACTCTTTCAGGACTTCCTAAAGTTTACTTCTATCCACTTTGTCAAACGCTTTTTCTAGGTCAACAAATGCAAAGAAAACTCTTTTCTTTACTCTCAAATTTTTTTTGTCATCTGCCGTAAACTAAATATTTGATCCCTACATGATCTTTCTGGCATAAATCCACTTTCTTCCCATATATTTTCTTCTTTTATTTTCATTACCCTACGCATGAGTATTTTTGAATATATTTGATTTACTGTACTTAATGAGCTGATACCTCTGTAATAATTTCAGTTGCTTTTATCTTCCTTTCCTCTGCATATTGGTACGAAAATCGCCTTTTTCCAGTCATCTGGAACTTCTCCCATCTCGATACAATAAATTTCTCAATTCGCACACCCTGTGTGGTACGTAGTCGCCACCGCTATTTGGTTCAAAATTAACTTTTTGGTCGAAAATTTATATTTTTGGATTGAAACTTAAACTGGTTTCTACAGAATTTGCCTTCTGGGTTTAAAAATTTAACAATTTGGTTGACATTTTTTTCTCTTTTGACTGAAAAATCTTTCTACACTCTAAGAAAAAGTCTATTAACAGTAAGATTACGTTCCTTTCAGAATGCGTCCTTTGAAATTAAGCAGATTTCTTTTGTCCATCAATAGAATCGTTTCACTGTTCAAAGACTCATCCGTTAAATGCAAACCGGAAGTAGTTTTACTGATGAACGATTTCTTTTGACTTTGAAAAGAATTCCTTCAACTATTAAAGGATTTCAGTTGTTGGCTATCGGAGAAAGCGCGCCTGCCCATGAGTGCATTTTTCACTGCACGATTTATTTATTAATTAATAAAGTGAGTGAAAAAACGAGCGAAATGATGTCGAAAATGGACTTCTTCAAAAAATTAGGAATCCCAGATTGTGACACGAAAACTTTGGAAGGTACGTATACTGAAAGAACAATTTTTGATCCGCATAACCTCACTTTTAATTGATTTTCACGCTTTTGACATTCGAAGTATAATTTTTTTCATTGCTTTTGATAGTAGAAAGTTCGTAAGACGTTCTTTATGAAATGATTTCGTGAAGCGTGGATTTTATATCGATTTTATATTTACATTCACCAAAGTTCGACTTTTGTACATTTGTTGCACGTAATATCATGCGATAAGTTTTCTTTTAACGTTCATATTATTCTTTCTTTTATCCGACAATAGATTTCACCTCAAGATCAAAAGAAATCCTTTCACAGTTAAAGCATAGCATTTGAAACGACAATCCTTTAACTGTGAAAGGATTTCCTCTCATGCCCATTTTGAATGGAAAATCCTTTAATAGTGAAAGGAATCGTTTGACAGTCAATAGTCTGTTTTTAGAGTATAGGATTTGATCTTTCTTAGTAGAAAATGTAACTGTTTGATTATAATTTAATCGATTCTGGTTGAGGATTCGTTAAGAATTAATCATTAAGAATTAATCTCCTTTAATTGAAAATTCAACTACTGGGTTGAATTCGTTTTTTAGTTAAAAGGTTATTTTCTTAACTGAAAATTTAACTATTCTATTTTTGGTTAAAAATTTGTCTTTTTGGTTTGAAAATTCATCTGTTTTGGTAGAAATTGTATCTTTTTCGGTGAAAAATACAACTGTTTGGTACAAAATTAATCTGTCCTGGTTGAGGATTCAACCATTTTGTTCAAAATTCTTCCTTGTGGACCAAATGGAAATTTTGTTGTTTAAAATTAAAGTCATTTTTGGTTGAAATATCAAACTATTATATCTTTCATTGAGAATTCATCTTTTTGGTTAAATTTGACTGTTTTTGATTTAAAACTAAAATCTTTTCTTCGTTGAAATATCAACTATTATATTCTTTGTTAAAAATTAATATTTTCTGATTGAAAATTCAATTACTTGCTTGAAAGTTGAACTTTTTTGTTCAAAATTAATTTTTTGTTATCGTTGAACATTCATCACCTTACGTGAGAATTCAACTATTCTGTTGAAAATTCGTCTTTTTCGTTGAATTTAACTATTTTGGATTTGAAATAAAAACAGTTATTGGTTTAAAACAGCATTATTTTGTTTAAAATTCGTCCCTTTTGTTTGAAAGTACAACTATTCGGTTGTCAATAAAACTGTTTGGTTGATGATAAATTTCGTTGTTGCTGAAAATTCAAATTATTTTCGACCAAATTTTCGACAAATTTTAATATTCTGAAGTACTAATTTGCTTTCTAATAATACTCGTAAATATTTGAAACAAATTTAAATTGTTCGAACAATTTAATTTTCTTTAAATATTTTATTTTAGCGAATTTTCGAAAAATTGAATTATTTTGGGTTACTACATTGTTTTCTAAGGACTAATTTTATGTGTTTTTTATCGGTGAAAAGGACAAAATGCGCTTTTTTACATTTTTCCACAGATTTAATTGGTATGAGTTATTTATTTGTTTTGCATAAAATCCATAAAATAAAATATATTAACAATTTTTTACAATAACAATTAACAATTTAAATTTGTTAGAACATGTACAAGTATCAACAGAAAACAAATTAGTACTTCAAAATATTAAAATCTGTCGAAAATTTGGTGAGATAAAATGTTTCTCCTGATTTTTTTAGGTAAACCATATACTTGAACAAACACGCATCATTTACATAATTGTAAAAATATTCAAACAAATTATTTTATTGATATCATTAATCGAAGAACTCATAACGTCTATGTAGAAAATACGTTCATTTCGCGTTTTACCTGAAAAAACCCGTTTGTTTAAACAAATTAAAATTGTGTAAACAACTGAAAATTAGTTAACATATAACTTAGTATTTTTAAATGACTGATTATTGATTCTTTATAAACAAAAAGTTTCGAACAGCGGCCATATATCGCAATATTAAGTAAAATTCAAATTTGACACTTATGGGGTTTTCTTTTGGGCACCCATAAGAGTTGCTTAAAGTCATTCATTATCGAAATTCATGATTGATCCTTATTCCCTGACAAATTAGATATTAGATTATTTATTTATTAGATTAGATATTAGATTTACAAAAAGCTGATTTTTTCCCCTGTTAAATCAATAGGACACTTCACGGTCTTTGGGCGACCCCTAAACATCAACTGATTTTGTTCAAATTTCAAGAAAATTTTTTCTGGGCATTAAAACAAACGGGGGGGGGGTGAGACCAAAGAAATTCAAAAAACAAAAATTCACCAAGTATAAATGAGAACCACCCTACGCACCATACTGTGGTTGTTAAAATATTATGTTTGTGTGTTTTGTGTTTTATTTTGGACGTTTATCAAATGAAATCGAAGAACAAATTTGGCTGGGGGGGGGGGGGGGTTCGTTTTTTTGCTGACCACCCGGGGGGTTCTGTGACGAAGAAGGGGACGGGTGGAAAAAGTTTTAAAAATAGCGTGACGTAGTTTATGAACGCCCCCTAATCAAATTTTTTCTTTTTGCCAAACAAAATTGTAGAGCAACATAGAATATACGTTTAAAAGCAAAAAATATTTCTAACGCGTCATAAGCGAAAAAGGAGCGAAGGTAGTGTAACGAGCGCTCTTGCGTAAAAAACTGTGGGATATAATTCTTTGAGCAAATCGCGGGCGCGTGACAAAAATGGTCACGCAGGACGAATTGACGATCGTTAACACCTCCATAGAGATGACCGGCCTACTCTAAATATTTGCATGTGACGCGATTTTGCCCTAGGCAGAGAGAAAACGTGACATCGCCGCAAATCGACAATGGTGATTGATGAACTGAGAGAAATTGAAAAAAACTTCAGGCGCATTACGCTTGAAACCTGAAAAGACAGCTACTTTTTATAACGCGTGATACTTATTCACGTGCACAGGAACTCAGCGAAATCTGAGAGTATAATCCATCTTGATAGCATATTTATTCTTCCTGTTTTTTGTCTGTTATTTAAGCAGCATTATTTTATAGCAAAGAATCTCAAATATTTCGTGAAAAGCTTCGAAATTTAATTATACTGAATTTGTGGATCCAAAATATAGATACGTTTCGCATTTGAATAAATTGAAATTTTTTGATAACTATTTATAATTTATTATCGTAAAAGTTGAAGATTTTCAGATGAAAGCAAAATTCCAATTCGAAATTCTAGAAATAGGAACACTTTAAATTTTGACAAGTTATATTGTGAATTTTTTTAAGTTTGTTGAGTTTGTCTTTTGTTGCAAATTATAGCGTATACAATTTGTCTATATGTGAAAGTTTTTGTGTTAAATTATTTAATTTCGAACGTTTTCATTTTAAAATTGCGTAATTCTTGAAGATATTATCAAGATCGAGTGGTTCAAAATTGTTGAATTTTAAAGCATTTCAACTTAAATGTTTCCATTTTCGACACTTTAGTTTAAAAATTTTATTCTCAGATTCTTTCAATTTGGAATTGCTTAAGTTTTTAATTAATTACTTTTTCAATTCACCTGTCGCTCAACTCGTAACTGGACATTCCACATTTTTATTTAAATTTTATTTTATTTTATTTAAATTTAATATTTTTGAGTCAGAATTTTAACTTCAACTCATTTAAGGACTTTTATCAACAAAATAAAATAGTAAATTTTAGGTTAGAAGAAATCAACTTTTCCCTCGACCAATGGTTTCTAATCGGTAATTGGTGCCTTCATCCTATTTATTTTGTTTGTGTAATTATTTGATCGTGCAATTTAAATTAGTCAAATATAACTGATTGTAGGTTAAATTGTACGTGAAACATACGTATTTTCATTGTCTTACTTTTATGATTGAAAAGTAGTGCGCATACTATAAGAAAAAAAAATTTTGTTATTAAAAATTTCATTGTAACTTGTGTCGTTTTTCCATAAATTTAATTATTTTCGATGTTATTTTTTACAATTATAACTAAAAATACCCATCCTAGTGTAGACTGGTTTTGAGAAAATTTGTTGACATAATTTAGGCGACAAATTTTGTTAAATAAAATGTTATTGTAGCTTGTGTCCTTTTTCCAAAAAGGTAATTTTTTGTTTTTAATATATTTTTATAACAAGAGTTCATAAGAAATTCGTAGATCTTTTTCGGTTGAACAACTTTTGTCTTTTCATTTTTTTGTCGTCTCTTATGTTGTTTTTCCAAAAGTTTAATTTTTTTATTTGTAATCTTGTTTCTTACGAATAAAATAGAATCTACTTGTTCTATTTAAAAAATATCAATAACAAATTTTTAGATCCTTTTTGAGTGAACAACTTTTGTTTTTAATTTTTTTTCGTACCTTGTATTTTACGAAAATTTAAAAAAAAAAGATAATTTTCAACTAAAATGATGAATCATTAACCAAAAAGATTAATTTCCAACAAAGTAGTTTCACTTTCTACTAAGTAGTTAAGTTCCAACCTAAAAAGAGGAATTCTCGAATAAAATATAATAGTTGATATTGCAACCAAATCGCCAACAAATTTGTAGATCTTTTTCGAACGCACACTTGTTGTTGATTCATTTTTTTTTTCTTACCTTGCCTCGTTTTTCTAAAAATTTAATTTTTTCATTGTTAATGTTATTTTTCACGATTAGAACAAAAACTACGCATCCTATCAAAAAATAATTAATAACAAATTTGGAGCTCTTTTTTGGGTAAACAAATTTTGCCTATTTATTCTTTTCGTATCTTGTGTCATTTGTCTAAAAATTCAATTTTTCTATTTTTAATGCAGTTTTTTACGAATAAAACAAAAACTACGCATCTTATCAAAAAGTCTTTTGTAACAAATTTGTAGATCTTTTTTTTAATACATAATTTTAGTTGAATCATTTTTTTCGTATCTTGTATAGTTTGACCGTAAAATGAAATGTTTGATTTTTCATTATTTTTTGTGCGGTGAAAATTTGAATTTTCGATTTTTCAAGAAAATTAAAAAATTTTTTGTGATAATCTTGTAGGGTGCTCAAAATGCAACACTTTTTTCCTCTGACATTTTTTCATATCGTGCGTTGTTTCGCTCAAAATGTTCATTTTCGTTTGTTTTTTGGAATCTTGTAAATGCTATAACTCCGGTAATTTCATTTTTCATACAAAAAAAGTCATGGAGATGAATTGTTCGTATTTCTGAGTAATACCAGCAATCGTACATATAATTTATACATCTAAAAAAAAGTGGTCTTAAAAATTTTGAAAATGCGCTCACTTTTTGAATTTTTATCCAAAATGACTGGATAACAAACATGATCTTCATTTTAGGACATTTGAAGAGTATACCAAAGCCCAATCCAATATGTCAATTCGTTCGAAAGTTATCGTGATAATAAACTAAAAATCTACAGACACAGTACACACACACAGACAGAAAGACAGACAACAGACATACAGGCAGACAAATTCGTAAAAACCTGTTTTTCGGATTCAGGGGGTCTCAAAATGTAAAAAACTTTTTTATATTTGTTACAATTATTCAAAAAATACCTGCGAATTCTCAGGAATTGACAGAATTTTTTTTTAAATGCAGTATTTGCCGAATGAGTGTAGGTATTCGAGATTTTCATTTGTTGTTCGACGTGTGAATTCTTGTTCTTCAATTTGATACCAGAAAAATAAAAACTTTTGGAAAAATGACAAAATGGTGGCTGTTTATTTTCAATTCTTAAAAGTGGATTTTCTCAAAAACCGCAATTTTCAACATTTTTTTTAGAAATCGATGGTGATAAATACTGCACATTTCTTGTGATAACAGTTTACACATGTGTAAATTCTAGATGTATCTAGAAAAGTTCTACAAAAAAATACCTTCATATAGGATGTCTTCCTTATAAGGGTGTCCAAAAAGTCCCGGGACGGCTGAATATTTCCTCAGGTAAGATATCTTTCAGGGCGGTCAAGGTCATTCTTAAAGGAACTTTCAACAAGGAATTCAATGGTGACCTTTATTTTAATCTTGACCATGACCTTCACGGTCATTTCAAGGTCAAATTCATTTTTTCAAATGGGAACCTCTATTTTTGACCCCGGGAACTGAGAGAGCAGAAAATTTTACGTCCAGATATGACATTGACAAATCGAAAATTTGACCTGGAAAGGTCAAGGCAAGGTCAAACAACGTACAGCAGGATGACTCGACCAGCATGCATTTATGAAGAAAATGTTCAACGCAAGAGTTGTAGCATTTTATACTCCCGATCGATGGTGACTTTGACCTTGTCTATGATCAGAACCTTCACCAAGACATTTTCTTCAAAAATAAATGCCAGTCGAGTCATCCTGCTGCACGTTGTTTGACCTTGCCCTGACCTTTCCAGGTCAAATTTTCGATTTGTCAAGGTCATACCTGGACGTAAAATTTTCCGCTTTCTCAGTTCCCGGGGTCAAAAATAGAGGTTCCCATTTAAAAAAATCAATTTGACCTTGAAATGACCGTGAAGGTCATGGTCAAGATCAAAATAAAGATCACCATTGAATTCCTTGTTGAAAGTTCTTTCAAGAATGACCTTGACCGCCCTGAAAAATATCTTACCTGAGGAAATATTCAGCCGTCCCGGGACTTTTTGGACACCCGGTATAAGCAGAAACTGTAATCAGATATGGGAAAAAATTTAAAAGTTAGGGTTTCCCAAAAAATCTTTTTCATTTTTTCATCGAATTTTGAAATCATGTAAAGATATTTTTCAGGAAAACCCCACCTTTTCTATTATTTTGAATAATTTTAAAAATTTTCTGCTAATATTATAAAGGCATATCCTATTTTTTTGCGCGGGCTAAACCCTTTTTTAGGCCAGGAACATTGTTTTTAATATAATTTTTTGTTTATTCTCGTAAATGATGCAAGATATCAAATGATTGTAAAGAATCACAAAAAACTTTGTTGTCAAACTTTGAAATACGTAGCGCTTTATTTTCACTTTAGAATAATATACCCAAATAAAAAAATCATTCTGAGACCATAACATAAATTTTTCTTGAACTTTCATTATATTTTAAGTAGAACTGGTCTATTTCAATCAATTCAATTAAAAAAATAAGTGATCTATAAGTTGAAATCCTTAGTACTGATTAAAATTAGTTGAATTTTTACTAATTCTGATTTAGAGAGCAGATGAAAGAGCAGTTGCAAATAATACATACTCAGACTGAGACTCGAAAATATTTCTTATTCCCTCCTGTCCTAAAATCAATAAGCTTATTATTCGCGACTCATAAAGCCTGTCATTAGTTCTCTTCTTCGCTAATAATTCAGCAACGACATCATCCCACAATATCATAGAGTGTGGGTTCGCCTTCGTTCGCTGAGAGCGGTCGTGCGTCATATTTGGAGATACGCAAGGCGACTGTGTGGGTACTTTCAAGTACCTGGCCTATGGAGCAGTGAAAATTGATTATCGCAAAGATAACTTGAAATAATTAGCGCGGCGAGAATGCCCAAGGAAAGTGTAAGCTGCAAGAGTGTGAGGTACTACCGGTTGTAAAGCGGCTGATTATAAAGCCCAAGTGCTACTGATCCATTAGATTGCCTTCGATGGCTTGACGATTTGCTCGTGTGCGTTTCAAGGCATGTCATTAGACCGATAAATAATCTACTAGCGATAACCCACGCTGACAACATTTTTCGTGACTAAATGGACTATATGATACCTTTCAGACAAGCGGATCATTACTGTTATATTTATAAAGTAATAACAGAGTTGCAATAAATGATCTACATTATCGCCAATGTGGTCAAAGTACTAGTCAACGCAAACGAGTTATTTGGCGCAAAATTTATTTATAACCGTTCAACCAAAGCGTGTGCGATTGATCGACGAGGCTTGTTTAATTCGATAAACTATTTTCACTTGTGGGTCTTTCCTGGTAAATTGAACACAATCAGAAAACATTTTGCGGAATATTGCACAGTTTTAAATGTTGAGGATTCCAAAATTGGATAAGTTTATATTCATAGAATTTATTTATAGTCTTTCAACTAATGCATGAGCGATTGATCGGCGAGTCTTTTGTTCAGTTTGAGAAATTATCTTCATTTGAGGGTCCTTCCTGGTAAATTTGACATAAATAGAAAACATTCCGAGAAAAATTGCACTGTTTAAAATTCTAAGGATTCCAAAATTGAATAAGTTACTATTCAGAAAATTCATTTATAGTTGTTCAACTAATGCATGTGCGATTGATCTACGAGACTTGTTCAGTTCGATCAATTATTTTCGCTTGAAGGATTATATGGGAAATTCAACATAAGCAGGAAACGTTCCGAGGAAAATTACACAGTTTAAAATTTTAATGATTTCAAAATTAAATAAGTTTCTATTTAGAAAATTCATTTATAGCCGTTCAACTAATGCGTGTGCGATTTATCGACGAGGCTTGTTTAGTTTGATAAATTATTTTTGATTGGGGGGGCTTTTCTGGAAAATTTAACATAATCAGAAAACATTCCAAGGGAAATTCGCATTTTGTAAATTTTAAGGATTCGAAAATTGAATAAGTTTCTATTTAGGGGGTTAGGGCCTTCCATAAACTACGTTATCAATTTTATGGGGGAGGGGGTCGCGCCAAAAACTACGTTTGTAATAGGAGAATGAGGGAATGACAGAATGAGAATGAATTTATTCCATTTATATGGTTAAAAATTGATATTTTAAATTGAAAATCAAGTTTTTAACTTGAAATTATTTTTTTTTCAATTAAAATTTATGTGCATTAGTTGAACTTTTATACATTTTGTTTAAAATTCTTCTTTTTAGAAGAAATGTAATCTTCTTGTTTTTGAATTCAACTATTTGTTTGAATGTTGAACTCTTTTGTTGAAATATCATTTTTTGATCAAAGATTTATTATTTTAGTTGAAAATTCGTCTTTTTCGGTTGAAAAATCAAATGGTTGGTTTAAAGTTGAACAACTTTGGAAAGAAATTTATTTTATTTTGGTTAAAGATTCATATTTTTTTTAAATTTTAAATTTCACCAATTTTCTTTCAACATTTAACAGTTTGGTTAAAAATTCATGTATTGTGTCGAAAATTAGTTTTTTGGTTAAAAAATTAATTTTCATCTGAAAACTTAACTATTCCATTTTTGCTTATACATATTCGTTATTAGTTGAAAACTCAACTATCCGGTAGAAAATTCATATATTTTGTTGATAATTCGTCTTATTGTGTATAAAATTGATCTAGTTTGTTGAAATTCCATCTTTCACGGTAGAAAAGTCGTTTTTCTTGGTTAAACATTCGTTTTTCATCTTTCTTGATTGAAAAAGATTTTCCTTGTTGAAAATTCAACTGTTTGGTTAAAAATTCAATTATTTTGTTTTGTTAAAAGTTCGTCCTTCTGTATGAAATCTTAAGAATTAAAAGCGTGCATAGCCAACGGTTTCGTTACTTTCTTGCTCGGATACATGGAATTGTTTAAGGCTTCTCGCTCGATCATGGAAGTTAAGCAGCGCTTAGCTTGGTTATAATCGGATGGGAGGCGTCATACAAGAAGTTATTTTCTTTCATTATATTCTGCTATATTGAATTTTAAATTTGAACTGTACTAATTTTTTACATTTTCGCATAAAAGCAACTTACAAGTAATCAACTTCTTTCGCTACATTAAACAATTGATGTGAAGCATTTAAACATTGAGTGTAATACAATGATTCTTTCCTCTTCAGGTGATATTGAAAAAATGACAAAAAGTTAAACAATAATTGCATCAGCAATTTTCGAGTATAATTTCCTCGTTTAATTAAACAACACTTGTGCATAATGAGACATTAAATAATTTTATTTGTAGTTTAAGGTTTAAGGAATCATATTTTTGCGTCAATCTTTGTTCAAGTGGCATTTACATAATTACATAATACAAACTGAACTGCTTCAATAAGTAAAAAGTGTTATGAAATAACTATTGATTTCATGTTTTTCATCTGGAATTTATCATTTTACAAACTTTTATTTTCATTGTACACGATTTAGTGCGTAAGATTTACGAGCCACTGGGGGCGTTATCGAAACATGATTGTAATTTGTGTATGCCTCATTCTACCAAAATAAAGCGGTTTGTTAGGTGATTACACCTGTTCAATTGAGCAGAGATCAACCTGATTCAGAGATATTTGGCTAAATGAAACATGGAGAACCCACACCTCTGCTGAGTATATTGTCGTTAAATGGCACCCACTCGGCTTTCGACCCAGAAAGGAGAGAAATGCTTATATCCTCCAGCAAGTACTCGCAAAAGCGCCGCTAATATTAATAATTATAATAAAGAGCCTACGCAATGTCCACTACTTGATTTCTAATTACGTTGAAACATTTCAATTACTGTGAAATATCTTGAATCAAATCACTTGCTTACACAGTGGAAAATGAAGTATTACTTGAAATTGATTTCTGAATTCTAAGAGAATTTCAAGAAATCCCAAACCATTAAAATCCAAATTGAAAAGAAAACTTTTTTAACTTTTATGTATGGACGTGATTTCACTTTTGCAATAATATGGACCTGAGCTCTAACAGACCACCAGTGAGGAGAGCGACCAAAATATCAGAAGCACAGTGCGGTCTGAAAAACCACACGCCCATACATCCATACTATTTTGTCACTTTTTGCTCATATGAGAAATAACAGTGTCGTAAAAATTTTCTGGGACGGCCGCATTCTGCACTCTGGGGTACTCGCATGAAGCTCAAGTTTGTCTGTGTGTGACATCTTGCGTTTTAAATGCCTTGAAACAAATTGAAACAGAAATTAATATAAAATTGTGAAGCTACTGTGGACGCGCGGTCTCATGGAACACCTATGAGCTTTCAATTGATATTACTCATAAATTACACGCAGGATTACACGCTGTCCACCTACCTTGGTGAAAACATAACTAAAACTACTAATAACGGCAGCCTCGAGGATGACCGGGGGGGGGGGCACATATCAGAAGCATGGTGCGGTCTATTAGACCGCACGTCCATACTTAAAGGCTAAAAAGGGATCAAGGAAATAATAAAATCCTCTCCTCCAAAGAAAGCCATTTCAAAAGTGAAAGAAGTATACCATTAAGCCATTTCCCTTTCAGGGTAGGTGTGACACTACCCGATTCGAGTAGTGTTTCTAGGTTAGTTTCTTGTAGTAAATAACTACAAGTGTGGGCTCACCACACCCACGATGTGCCAACAGCACTCAGTTTTCTCGAATGGTCACCCATCCAAGCACTAACCGCGCCCAACGCTGCTTAACTTCAGTGATCTGACGAGAACTGGTTTTTTCAGCGTGGTATGGCTGATAAGAAAAATATTGTCTCGTCTAAAAAGAATTTCAATGGAGTCTCAATCACATCCCAATATAAATTACGACTATATTACGAAGTATAAAACAAATAGGTACTGAACTACAACCTTTTTTTTTAAAGTACATACAGGGACAAAAGGTACTTAAACAGTTAAGTACCGAAAAAACCACCTGAATTATCATTCACTTTTCATATAAGGAAACGTATGTTACATATGTAAGAAATTATATTAATTTCTAAAAAATAAATCAACGCTGTCGTTTTTATTGTTCATAATTGAAGAATTTTCAATTGCATATCTATAAAATTTAATAAATTCAAATTTTTATTCGTTTAAAATTGAAGAATTTTTAATAAATTGTAAATATTGAAAATTGAACTGTTTATAAAAAAAAAACCTTGAAAATTGCATACTTTAAAATATAAATTTTGAAAATTAAATAATTTTCCATTTTTTATTTTCAAGATTGAAGAATTTTCAATTGTCACTCTTTAAAATTGTTGAAGTTTAATTGCTAATATTAGAAATTCAAGAGTTTTCAATTTTGAAAATTTACAATTAAAAATCATGCATGTTAAGTTTCATGTTCAAAATCATGCATGTTTAAGTTTCACAATTATAATTTCTGTAATTCTTATGACTTACTTTTAAGTTGTTCAATTCGGAAGATTTACAATTGAAAACTATTGAATTTTGATCTTCAAAACCATTCTAAATTTGAGAATTTTGATTAATACACATTTAAAGTTGATTAGTTGTCAATTGTAAATCTTCAAAATTAAACTATTCCAAAAAATTTTAATTATATTATATATATTAAATTGGTGAAGTTTTAATTGTACGTAAATCTTTAACATTAAAGAGTTTTTATTTTTGCATAATTACAATTAAAAATTATGCACGTTTTATATTTTACAATTAAAAATTGTAGAATTTCGAAGATTTACTTTTGAAATTTTTTCAATTTGGAAGATTCACAATTTAAAACTCTTTACTTTTGATTTTCAAAACCATCAAAATTTAAGAATTTTGATTTAAATCCTATATTTAAAGTTGAAAAGTTGTCCATTGTAAATCTTCAAAATTGAACTATACCATAACAAAACAAAAAACATCTGAAATTGTATATTTCTGAAGTATACTCATTAACAATTAAAAAATCTTCAATTTCAAATCTTTAAGGTAGACCTTTTTCAAATAGATGTTCAAAATTTTATGATTTTAAACTATAAACATTAAAAATGAAAGAAGTTGGCTATTTTTCAATTATAAATATTTTCAAAATGTGCCAGGGTTGAAAACTGAAAACGTCATAAGGACTCTGAATTCCAGAATGACTCGAAAAAAAATTTTTTTTTCCATTTACCCAAAAATAACTTCAAAATGAATCACTTTAAATTTAAGAAAATTTTTTATTGGATCAAAAGACAATTTCATTTAACCAGAGAAATTTCTTTCAATCACAGCAATTTTATTTGAATCAAACAATATTTTTCCTGAGCGTATGTGTTTTAGGAATAAACATCTTATTATGGTATAAAATCCCAAATTAACTCATTAATTTATTTTCTTGCTTCTACTTCCTGCTTAGATATAATCTTATATTTAAATATAACTATACAGATTATCGAAGGCTGATTGAAATTTTTATTTTTATTGAAAGAAAATGTTGAATAATTTCAGGGGTAGTAGTTGTTAAGAAAATTCTGAGAAAGGCTTTGTTTTTATGGATATTTTCTAAAGAATGATACAAAATCAAAATGGTCATCTTATAGTTTATAGTATACCGATATTCAAATAAATTTTTATATACATTTTGGATTCATTTTTGATACACGTCTAAAGAAGATGGGCATAAAAACATATTATTGCACTTCAGAAGATTGATTTCATTGCAAAAATATTAAATAGATTCATCGATTTGAATATAGAATGAAGAAGTCTTAGAAGAAGCTAAATTGACATTTCGAAGAACTGAAGGAGAATATCAGTCAATTTCTCCCACGTCTGTCCTGATTTATCAGTACTTACTGGTCTCTTCAGCCCACTCGAGGTCTCGTCAACCATCAGCTTCCAATATTCACTGCAAGTACTTACAATTGCTTCCGCGTCTCTTTCATCGTTTCATCGTTCCATCTTTTTCTATCTTTCTTCTATGCAACAGAGATCATCCTGAAGGCAATCCACGGCGATTAATGGGACGCGCCCACTGACTAAAACCCGAGCTAAGGACAGAAGTATAAGAAAAGCCAGAAGCTGGTAGACGCTTCGAGTTTCCGTCAATCCCACGATTCGTCTTCTAATTAGACTTGTTCGGTACCAGGCACTTCTCATTGATCTTGGACTGTAAATAGAGGATTAGCCTTTTCAAACAAAAAGTAGTTTTTTTTAGCTGGAAGTTGTTTAAGAACGTTGAAGGAAGAAAATAACAATTAACAGAATTACACTGGAAATTCCATTTAAGTGCGGTTTCCGACAGGATCCTAAATGGCCTTCACTTAAATCAAACACAATATTCGCTCGCTTCAAATGTAAACAGGTAAGGCCGCATGAATCATTTCTGTTGAATTTGGACGCATGACGCAACCTGATGCAACTAATGCGCTGACGTTGCGGCCCTTGTGATGTTTCACACGATTGAATGAACACCGCCTCTCTTTCGACCCCGCCCGCGATGCCTCTCATCACGAAATCGCTGAGACTGAAATTTTAGGAATGACCTAAATGGGAGATACTTAAATGGGATTCCTAGTGTAGTAATAACAAATATTTGCAAGAGGGTAACAGCTCGAGAGTTTCTGAGCAAAAAAAATTGCTGTTATCTTCGAGTGCCAGCACTTCGATTTTTTCATCTGATTTCACTCGACTGTATGCGTCGATTCAAAAAAATTTAACTAAATCAAATCTACTGACTCGATGTCGAAAAGAATCATGACTTAGGAGTCGTCCATAAACTACGTTGCAAATTTTAGACTATTTTTGCTCCCCCCCCCCCCTACGTTCCGTAGCACAAGGTACCATCAAAAAATAGGAAAGAGGTTGATTTTTCACGAAAATAGGCTAATAATGGATGAATAAATTCTTTAAAATAAGATTAATGTAAATACAATATTAAATGTGATATAAAACACTTTAAATTCCTAAGATTTCAAAACGAAATATATATTGAATTTTCAACAAACAAGATTAATTTTCTAACCGAAGAGAGGAATTTTTCACAAAATACATTACTTTTTTACCAAATAGTTGAATTTCCAACTTAGAAAGGATAAATTGCTAACCAAAAATGGATTAGTGCAATTTTCAGATAATTAAATTAATTATTTACACACGAAAAAAACGAATTTTCAAAAAAAAAGTTCAACTTCAAACCAAAGAGATGAATCTCAAAAAAATATGCATTTTTAACAAACTGTTTCAACTTTTAACCATGTACTCAAATTTTCCACTGAAAAAAATGTATTTTTACCCAAATAATTGAATTTTCAACGAAAAAGATGATTTTTTCAATAAGAAGATTAATGTTCTACCAAAAAACACGAATTTTCAACAAAATTTCTTATTTTTAAGGCTAAAAGGACAAATTATCTGCGAACAGGTGGAATTTTCAACACTTACATATGATTTTTTAACAGAACAAAAAAAAAATTCTACCAGGAAGTTAAATTTTCATAAAAAACAGTTTAATTTTCTACCAAAGTGTTGACTCCTCAACCAAATAAATTTAGACCCAAACAGTTGCATTTTTAATGAAAAATGACGAATTTTCAACCAAAAAAGACGAATTATTAACAAAATACATGAATTTTCAACTAGAAAAGATCAATTTTTAATAATAATATCGATTTTAAACTAAAAACGAGCTATTTACATTGTTAGTTGAAAAAATAAATTCTAAAAAAAACTTTTTTTCAGATAAACACATGTAGTTACATTTTCAACCAAAGAGATGAATTTTCAACTAAAATGATGAATAAAACGAGATTCTTAGTAAGCAATTTTCCGAATCGGACTGACGCGCTGAGTCGGTTCAGATATTTTCGATTTTATCACAGCTTGAGTCGGTGCCGAAATATTCGACTCATGACTGACGCGCTGAGTTGGTTCGGATTTTTTCGATTCGATCACAGCTTGAGTCATTGCCGAAAAATTGGAATCATGACTGACGCGCTGAGTCGGTTTGGATGTTTTCGATTCGATCACAGCTTGAGTGGGTTTGGTAAATTCGACTCATGACTGACGCGCTGAGTTGATTCGGATTTTTTCGACTCGATCACAGCTTGAGTCGGTGCCGAAAAATTCGACTCATGACTGACGCGCTGAGTCGGTTTGGATGTTTTCGATTCGATCAC
>CAKNYM010050522.1:40451-91469 GCA_932195095.1 Andricus curvator | reverse complement strand
CACAGCTTCAGTCATTGCCGAAAAATTCGAATCATGACTGACGCGCTAAGTCAGTTTGGATTTTTTCAATTCGATCACAGCTTGAGTCCGTGCCGAAAAATGCAACATTCGAACACGTCGAGATGTCGGTTCTTAGTCGATTTGATTCATTTTGCACGCCACAATAATAAATAAGAAATCAGGTGATGAAGTTGTAAGCCATTTAAAGAATTTCTTTTTATAAAACGAGATTCTTAGTTATAGGTATGAAACGTAAGGTTCTTTTAAAGGACAATGAGGTATATAACTTGGTTTTTGTGGGAAAGCAATAGAAAATTCCTGAATGGTAAAGAGAGTGATCCATGGGAAAATGACTGGGCTGACTAGTGTAACACGATAAGTGACGTATCATACATGAAGCTGCGACCGGATTGGCACAAAGAAGTGGCAGCTGTTGCAATCCAGCCAATATTTGATACAGCGGCTTGCCCTCTACCTCCATCCTGAAAAGGGTGATGTCCCACCCCGTTCGTAAGACCGGGATCTTGTCACCGCACATTCCTTCCGCTTTTTATCAACTCACTGGAATTCCGAGGACATTACGTCGATCGCTCGCAGAACGGACTGTGAATTGGCAAAATCGCCAAACTCGGTAAGCGAACGACTTTCAAGGTTCGAGGCTTTTCGTCTTCTTGGAACTTATTAAACTCGATACATAATGAGGAACAGGGAAAAAATTTACACATGTACTGTATAGTGTGTAGTGAATCCAAAAATTACCAATTGAATTATTCATTTGACTTTATTTTTCGATGAGGCTAAGCATTAATAATAATAATCTTCAAATTCATTCACTCACTTTGCCCACAATAAAAACGTAGGGATAAATTTTGTTGCAGGCAGAATTAGAACGGTGTTTACTCTACCTTGGTTGTGAATCGAATATCTCGAATATGGCCATTTTGGCTTTTTTTGATATGTTTTTATTTCTGAGAATGGACCCTGCTCTACCGACAACCTTCTTACCCTCATTTATGCGCCTATCTAACTCCCCATCTATTTTTTCGTCGCTAGTGCATAGGCTACCCAGATATACGTACTTGTCAACTTGTTCTAATCTGTCACCATTTAGGAGAATGTTGCACATTGTTTTCTCATTTTTTCCCTCGAACACCATGATTTTTGTTTTATTTACGTTAATTTTGAGGCCCATATTCTTCATGCTTGTGTTAAGTTTATTCAACATTGTTTGCAAGTCCTCGATTGATTCTGCCATAACAATCTTGTTATCTGCGACAGCTAACCCACGTACCCTCACTGTTTGGACATCTACACCTTCTTCGTCGAAGAGGGCCATTCTTAGACACTTATCCATTATTATGATAAATAGCCATGAGAACATAACGAATCTTTGTTTCACACCTTGGAGATAATTAAGAAATTCGCTAAATGCAGTGTAGAATTTACACTACTATTGGTAATTTTTGTTGTAGGTACATTGTACACTAAAATGAGTGTTTAATTCACAATTTGTTTTTTCTGCGTCCACATTGAAGCTCCTATGTTTCTGTTCACTTACGGCGCGCTTTTCTCTTGATTTTTTTTCTACCATCCAGTTCGAGTTTATTATTATACGTCAATTTGACAATCCTTCTCTAAAAAATAGGTGTGTCACGAAAATCTCGAAAGCATTGTTGTCACTTTTCCTCAATGCCGATTTGGTAATTTGAAAAACTCAATGGAAAGAATGTTGCCAAATTCAGACACATAATTAGGAATTCAGTTTCAGTTGAAGGGCAGTAACAAAGAATGGCATATTTGTGTGCATAATCAAACAGACAAAAATTTAAGATTTATTAATGTAAAATTTTATTATTTTACCAAAAAAACGCTGTTTTGAGAGTTTGCATTTGATTACGACAAAGCTGAAAATGGTGTTCGTTATTCAAAATTGTTTAAGTTTTGAAGTCCTTGGTCGATTTAATTTTCTTTACAACAAATTTTATTAATCACAAACCTACTGATTAAACTGTTTAATGAATGAGTTATGTAAATTAAGTTACTTACCGAAACCTAAAAGTTGTAAGCGCTCGTTATTTTGACATTTTCGACACTTAAAAATGCTGGAATTTTTCAATAATTTATTTACCATTTAAGCAGTAATTTTAATATTGATTGTATTTTCCGGTAAGAAAAGAAAATTATTCAAATATTTCAAAATCCAAATTTAACAGTATCGAGTAATCAAATTAACCATATCAGACTTGCTGCAAAATCCGAATTTCGAAATTGGAAATTGTATAAGGGGTAATCCACAAATTACATAAGACATACGTAAAATACATGAATTTTCAAACAAATAGTCAAGTTTTTAACTCAAAAAGATCAATTATGAATTATGAATTTTCGACCAACAAAGAGAGAATTTCCAACAATTTTCCATAAAAAATGAATTCTCAACAAAAAGCTTAATAGCTCATATTTCCACAAAAAATATTTTAATTTTCAATGAAAAATGGTTGAAATAAACAGAAAATACGAATTTTTTACAAATTATTTGAATCCTCAATCAAAACAGACTAATTTTCCAACCAAAAAGAGGAATTTTCAACAACAGAGTTGAATTTTGAACCAAGAAAGATTTTTCAGGCAATAAAGAATAAAAAACTTATCCAAAAAAAAAACGAGTTTTCAATAAAATAAGTGAAGTTTCAACTGAAAAATATCAATTTACTAGCAAAAATTTTAATTTAAACTTAAATCCGTTGAAATTAAAGAATTTTATATTGGTAAGTTTCAAAATTGAACTATTTCTAAAACAAACGTTCAAATTTACATACCTTTAATATATAAATCTTATTAAAATTAAATAATTTACAATTATACATTTTCAAAATTCAAGAATTTCCCATTATAACTTTCAAAAATTTGTAGAAATTTTAATTGCAAATCTTTAAAATTGAAGAGTTTTTAATTTAAAAAATGTACAATGAAAAACTAAGGAGGTTTTCAGTTTTACAATTGAAAATTCTGTCATTTTGATGATTCAAATACGAAATTTCTTCAATTTGGGAGATTTAGAATTGAAAATGACTTTTGATCTTCAAAATCATCAAGATGTAACAGTTTTTATATATATATCTTCAAAATTGAACAGTTTTCAATTGTAACGCTTCAAACTTGTAGAACTTTGCATTTTCAATCGTTAAACATGAAGTGGTTTCAATTTTGACAACTTACAATTAAACATTATGCAAGTTTAGAGTTTCACAATTTAAAAACTTCTGTAATGTTGATGCTTCGAAAATTCATCAATCTGGAAGATTTAGATTCGAAAAATGGATTTGAGATTATCAAAATCATCTAAATTTAAGAATTTTTATTAATTAATCTTTAAAATTCAAAACTTTTCCATTGCACCCAACTCTTCGAAATCGTATAACTTTGAATTGTCGTTCTTTAAAACTGAAGAACTTTTAATTTTAACCATTAAAAATTATGCAAGTTTTATATTTTACGATTAAAAAATCGTTAGTTTGAATGATTTAAATTCAAAATTTCTTCAATTCGGAAGAGCTAGAATTAAAAACTTGACCTTTGATTTCCAAAATCATTCAAATTAAGAATTATATACTTATACATTTTTAAAATTAAAGAGTTTTCAATTGTAAATCTTCAAAATTAAAGAATTTTAAATTACAAATCGTTAAAATTGAAGAATTTTCCATGGTAAATCTTGAAAGTTGAACTATTCCAAAAAAAATTTCCAAATTACATACCTTTAAAATACAATTAAAAATTCTGTAATTTTGATGATTTACATTCTAGATTTCAGGAATTTGGAAGATTTAGAATTGACAACTTGACTATTCATTTTCGAAATAATGAAAATCATCCAACAGCCATACCACGCTGAAAAACCCAGTTCTCGTCAGATCACTGAAGTTAAGCAGCGTTGGGAACTTGGAAGATTTAGAATTAAAGACTTGACTTTTTATCTTTCAAATCATCAAAATTTAAGAACTTTTATTCATACGTTTTTTTAATTTAACAGTTTTTAATTGTGAATCGGCAGAATTGAACTTTTCAAACAAAATTAAATCATTTAAAATTATACACATTAAAAATTGAAGGATCTTCAATTCAATTGCAAAATTTTAAGATACATCTATTCCAAAAATATGTTCAAAATTTTATGATTTTAAACTATAAATATTAAAAGCTAAACAAGTTGGCGAGTTTTCAATTGCAAACATCTTCAAAATGGATCAATGTCGAAAATGGAAGACATCAGTTATTATTATACCATTAAGCCATTTCCCTTTCGGGGTAGGCGTGACTTGCTCGGTTGGAAAATAGTAGTGTGTATATGGGTATATAGGTATAGGGTAGGTAGGTATATAGGTATGAGGTAGATAGGTATATAAGTGTTAGGTATAGATATTTTAGATTGATCTGGAATTCTCGTGTTATTTATTTAAATGACACGTTTATTCCGCAACACTGCTCCGACCCAGGTTGCTGATCAATCTCTCTAGCGATCACCCCAAGTGAAGAGCCTCACAAAATTGTTATGTATGGTTCTCCACTTGGGCCCATTAGTATCCAAGGTCTTTGTTTCAGGCGTCATTCATTCTACTGTCACTCTGTTTACAAACTATTTGTCGCCACACTTTTCTGTCCTGGCATACTACTCTAGCTTCCTTCACGTCCATGCATTTTTTTATGCAAGCTCTTGTGTTTCTATGGCTTCTTATGTCTCTACGGATTAATGTCTCATTTACAGATTCTAACCATTCTTTCGGCGGTCTACCTCTGGGCATTCTGCCATTTACTTTACCTTTATACACTTGTTTGGTCAGTCGTTCATCTTTCATTCTTTCAAGATGTCCGAACCATCTTAACTGATTTCTTTCCCATGTGTCAACTATTGTCTCTTTTGCACCACATTCTTTGAGGATGGTCTCGTTTCGGACTTTGTCCATCAGTGTTTTCCCGCATATTATGCGCAGAGGTTTCATGCCGATCGCGTTAATTTTACTCCTGTCCTTTTCTTGACAGGTCCATGTCTCGCTACCGTATAGTACAGTCGGTACGAATATAGAATTATGTATGGCCATTTTAGCTTTTTTTGATATGTTTTTATTTGTTAGGATGAACCCTCCTCTACCGATAACCTGCTTACCCTTATTTATGCGCCTATCTAACTCCCCATCTATTTTTCCGTCGCTAGTGAATAGACTACCTAGATATACGTACTTGTCACCTTGTTCTAATCTCTCATCATTTAGGACAATGTTGCATATTGTTTTCTCACTTTTTCCTTCAAACACCATGATTTTTGTTTTATTTACGTTAATTTTGAGGTCCATGTTTTTCATGCTTGTATTAAGTTTATTCAACATTCTTTGCAAGTCCTAGATTGATTCTGCCATAACAATCTTGTCATCTGCGAAAGCTAATCCACGTACCTTTACTGTTTGGAGATTTACACCTTTTTCGTGGAAGAGTGCAGTTCTTAGACACTTATCCATGAATATGATAAATAGCCACGAGGACATAACGCATCCTTGTTTCACGCCTTGCATAATATCGAACCAGTCACTCAGTTTCCCATTTACCCTTACACTCGCTTTACTACCTGTATATATTGTTTTAATTGCTTGTAGGAGCCCTCCATTTACTCCGTACTCTTTGAGGACTACCCAAAGTTTATTTCTATTTACTTTGTCGAATGCTTTTTCTAGGTCAATAAATGCACAGAAAACTTTCTTTCCTACTCTCAAGCTTTTTTCTGTGATCTGTCTTAGGCTAAATATCTGATCTGTACATGATCTTCCTGGCATAAAACCACTTTGGACTTCCCATATCTTTTCTTCTGTGATTTCCATTACCCTACGAATAAGTATTTTTGAGTATATTTTACTTACGGTACTTAGTAGGCTGATACCTCTGTAATTACTGCAGTTGCTTTTATCTCCCTTTCTTTTGTATATTGGTACGATAATCGCTTTTTTCCAATCGTCTGGGACTTTCCCCGTCTCGATAAATAAATTTATTAATTCGCACAACCTGTGAGGTCTGTACTCGCCACCGTATTTAAGCATTTCAGCACTAATACTGTCTATGCCAGCAGCCTTACCGTTTTTCAAGTTCTTAATTATGTCTCGGACCTCAGTGACACAGACTTTTTCAATTGGGTTTTCTAATGCATTATGTTCTATGTCGCAGTTTTGTTGTCCTATATCTTCACCTCCTAATAGTTCTTTAAAAGAGTCTTTTAAAGCGTCTACTATCTCGTCTATATCATATAGCATTTCACCTTTGCTGTTTCTCATGCTGGCAAACTCTGTACTCTTATTTTCCTTCAACTGTTTATATAATAGTTTCATAATTCCTTCAAAGTAGTTTTGTATTTTGTTCTCTTCTTCTGTTCTGATTTTTTCTTTACTCTCCTTGACTAGTCGTTTCATTTTCCTCTTTTTGTCTTTGTAATCATTTTTGAGTCTATTTCTCTCCTCATCGCTAAGACCTGTCATGTTTAATGTTCTCTTGTGCGCTTTTTTCTTTTCTTGCTGGGCTGCTTGAATTTCATCATTCCACCACGCATCACCAGACTTTCTTCCTACCACTGCCGTACCACACACTTCAATTGCAGTTTTAACAATGATATCCCGTAATAAAGCCCACGCGCCCTCTATATCTTTATTGCTCGTAAGCGCCTCCCAAGTTGCCCTATCTATGCGTTCGCTTAACTCATTTTGAAACTCTATTCGCACTTCCGGTTTCTGTAAATTTTCAATTTTTATTCGAATTTGTTTCGTTTTTTCTGTTCTCTTTCTTTTCCATCTCCGGCTTAAGTTTATTTTAGAGATTAAAAGGTAATGATCAGTATTGCATCAGTAAGATACAAAATTCCCAAGTGTCTTTTAAGAACATCTCATTCGGACATAAAATCCCACATTAACTCATTAATTTTTTTCTTGGCCTCTAATTCTACTGGAGTAAAATCTTATATTCAAATTAAAGTTATAAACTAGTAGAAGCCGATTAAAATTAAAATTTTATGAAAACTGATGTAGCTATTTTGGCATTTACTTAAATTTATGATTAATACTTACATTTTATAGTACTTTAAATTGAAGCATATATTTTAATTTAATAATTAGGCGATCAAAATAAGAAAAAAAAACGAGTAAAAAGCGCGCGAAGCGTGCCATTTTCACTAGTATTTTAATAAACTTTTTATTTTATTTCCTTTGTATTTCAATCAGAAATTCCTCCAGCGATGTTTCCTAGCACCATCTACCAATCACCATTTCAATCTTAATCACAATTTTCTTTGAGGATCGAGCAATAGAAAGATGAATTACTTAAAATAACTTCAATCCCTCGATCTCCTTCCTTTTCTTCTTTCTTCATCCATCTTTGTCTCTCTCCTTTTCTTTCAAACCACAAAAACGAAAGATAAAAGCACACATGCTATCAAGAGGAACGAATCGTCGAATACATTCTTGAATCACAAGGGGATGGTGTATTCTTCAAAACCCCACCGTCCGCACTTCGTTGCGCGTGGCCGAACCGTGGGACAGCTAAACTTGAACAGTCGATACGTTCCTATAAGGACTGATCCAAGTGGGCTTCTCCTTTTTTTCTCATACTCATCGAAGGATGCAATTCGGTCCTTACGATCTTCTACAAAAAGGTTACTGAAATTGTATTCGGTAATTTAGATTCGTTTCCGAGGAGATCAGTTTTATTGTTCTCGAGAAATACAAACTTCTTCCAAAGAAAAAAAAATTAGCACATAAACTGCTTCGAGTTTCTTACTTATTGCTCAAATCAGTCTGGTTTATCCAATTCAAAAATACAAAACTGGATCATTTAAAATACTTCTTCCAGGGTGGCCGTAGGTCACGGATACCCTGGAAATCAGGGAATTTCTATAAAAGGCACTTTAATTAACTGTCCAGGGTATTATTATTATCTTGTTAAGCTGGTGCATTTAAGTCCCGCATTATAACCAGTAATAACTCGCGGCTCACTCTGACTTTATTAGTAATACTCGCATTTGCCTGGACGTTCGGCCAGGGGAGAGAAAAACTTCAGAAAACCAACTGTCGAAGGTGACAATTTTGAAATTGTTTTATTCCGTTTAAAAAGCACAAGAACGATAAAATATTTTGGATACTTATGGGCCTTCATGGAGAGCTTTGCATAGTGGATGTGGATGGAGTAAAGAGACTAAAGAGTATGGATCTTCATATGGGCTTATCAGTTAGTTTAAGTGTTTATGTGTTAATCGTAACGTAAAATGACTCTTTGATGCTGCCTACCTGGGGTGATTGCTAGAGAGATTGAACAGTGGCCCGGAGGAGCGGTGCTATGAAATGAGCATGTTCATTGAATAATCAGCGATTTCTCGATTGATCTCAAATCCGTGCCCTCTCCTACATATCCCTTACTTACCCGTATAAATTCCTAAAGCCCAGTAGTATAGCGAGGCCAGAACCCAGCGAGTTACCCTTACCCCGAAAAGGATTTGGCTTAAGGTAAACGTCCCAGTAATCGTGACCATAAGAGATTTCATTGACTTCAAACATTTACAAAATTGTTCAAGCATTAAACATCCTAGAATATTATAAAAATTGTTTTTACATTATATTCAATATTACTTTTCATTTATAAATATTTAAAAGTCAAAAAGCACCGATTTTCCAGTTATCGTGATTTCCGAATCTGCCACGTACTAGTAATCGTGAGTCGTTGTCCCAGTCTTCGTGAAAAAGGGTAAGTTTTCTTACGCCTACCCCGAAAGGGAAATGGCTTAATGGTAATGGTATAATGGAACTACTTATTTGAAGATTAAACAATTTCGTTGAAAAAGATTTTTTTTTCAATAGAAGGTTCATCTCTTTGGTTGAAAATTGAACCTTTTTGTAAAAAATCCCTTTTTTGTGGTTCATAAGTAACTTCCGTTATGAAAAAGAAGTATTTCTAATTACAGGGTCCAGTACTCTTTTCGCAAAAAAGTATTGAATTTCCAATACTTATTCGCGAAAAAAGGATTAGATCCAAAACCTATCAATACTTTTTTTCATAAGGGTTTTTTAACTGGAAATGTAACTTTTCAATTTTTAGTTGAAAATTGATCTCTTTTAGTTGAAAATTCACCCTTTTAATAAAAAAGCTAATCTTCTTGATTTAGAATGGCCTCTTTTTTGCTAAAAGTGCTACTGTTTGGTTGAAAAATAACTTTTTTGTCAAAAATTCATATTTTTGGGTTAAAAATTCAACTGTTTCGCAAAAAATTCGACACTTGGCTTGAAAGTTAAACAATATGGTTAAACGTTTTTTTTCTTGACTGAAAAATATTTATTTGTTTGAAATTCGTCTTTCTCGCTGTAAAATGTATAATTTTAGTTGAATAATTATCTCTTGTTGTTGAACATTTGACAATTTGATTATTTTGTTGGATATTTATCTTTTTGTTTAAAAATTTAACAATTTTGTTGAAAATTCGTTTTTTTTTTTTTCCTCGATGAGAAAAAAAATCGTATTTTTGGCTCGAATAGTTAACTAGTTGGTTGAAAATTTGTCTCCAGGAAACATTCAGGGAATTCAGGGAATGTTTAAAATTAAAATTTTCGGCCACCCTGTTCTTTATAAACTTCTCCAAAGGGACCAATCTCCAGTAATTGAAGAATATTTTCTGAAGAAAAAGATCCCATAGTATTCAGAATTACCATATATCAGTTCCCACATTATTATTTCATATCAGATTGAAAATTTTCTTATTTGAAAATATCCCATAATTCATTAAAACCCATCTCCCGGTAGCGGTAGTGGCGGCCTCAAAGAAGGTGGCATCCCAAATCATGTTCACAAATTTATTAGGAATTTCAACCTGTTCGACATTGATCAACCTGCAAAATTTCGTCCCCTCGCGGAATTAATTGTTAAGAATTATGTCCCATACGAGTAATTACAAGCTTAATAGCGACCACCTTCTTCGATCACGGAGTCAAGACGAAAGTATTTTGTTTTCTGACTCATTGCTATGCATGAAAGAGCTCATATCGGTACAGTAATTGATTTCTGTTCGAGCAAGATATTTACATACACTAATGATGTGTTTTAGCCCACAAGTTACTTTTCGACAGTAAAACCATCAACGAGAGGACGTCGATTAGCACGCGAAATCACCTGAAAATTTTTCAGGCACCTTACCTGTATCCGATCGATCTAGACGATCGATCAGAACCCATCAAAGGATCTTTTTCCTCCCTTCTTCTTTCTTTTACCACTGCTTTTTGGGTTGGAGTAAAAAAAAAATTGGCGACGATGAGGCTTCATTCGCCACGTCATTAAAGCAGGTACGGTCTGTCGCGAGCAAGGGCTTCTACGACATTAAATTACGAAAGGTGACACGCCATGATTTAAGTACGGCTATCATGATGGTAATCATCATATATTGCGTCAGGTAGGCACTTAAGGGGCTTATGTTTAAACACGTCTGTTGTTGAAGCCTTTACCTAAAGGTGATGTCTTTTTCCATAAGACTTTTTAAGGTTTCACTGTAAGTTTCAGATTTTATTATCCTGATTTTTGTTTTATTAATTAATGCTCCCTCCCCTGGGGGCTGTAACACCTTGTAGTTGGTGGGGAGGCTTAAGCATGTGGGACATAGGGGTCAAAAGGACCTCGGCCTGCATGCGTATGGATATGAATGAAAGGATCCCTATAAACGGGCTCTCCTGGGTGAGAGGAAAAAGGATCCCTATAAACGGGCTCTCCTGGCATGCGTGAGTACGGTATGATAGAAGGGTGAAAGAGCCTAGCTAACACGGGCCTTCTGGATCCCTGGGTCGAGGCCCCTCCCGGACCGACTTACAGTTTGTAATCGGGACAGGAATGGCCTGCGGCCCACATAGCGACTAAGAAACAGCTCTCCGTTTTGTTATGGTGGTTTGCAAACGGATATTTGCACATTGAGTGGTTCACTCAATGTGACCACCCCCCTAAGCCGTGGGTGTAGAGCGATCGTGCTCATGGCACTTTGGCACCTAGGGGTTACGAAGGTGTCTTAACGGCCTCTCGGGGACACCGGACTACCTCCCCGAGTAATTACAGTCTTACCCCTGCATGCGGGGCTCTGCAGGGGCGGACCTTTATTTCCCTAGCTTCTCGTGGGATCAATATGGATACGCAAAATACAAAAAATGAGAAAGGAGGAAGAAGGGAGGTGGCGGAGGGAGGTGAGGGGTTGGGCCTTTACGGGCCCAACTTAACCCTTACCCCTCTATCTGTCTCTCCGGCAAGCCAAGTTCAGTTGATGGCTGTGCCCACAGCTCCCTTGGGAGCTGAGGGATCGACGGTCCCTCTGAACGAGGCCATGGTACTGGGAGAGGCCAATCGGCCCTCCAATAAGAAAAACAGCCTCAACGGTTCCCAGAAAAGGAGACTGAGGAGGAAAGTGCGGCAGGCTAGGGAAGCAGCTGCGGGAGCTGGAGCGTCGGCAGCTGAGGGGCTGACATCCAGCACTGAGGCCCAGAAGAGAGGTAGAGGCTCGGAGGGCACCCCACCGGGGGTGGCTGGGCCTTTGAAGAGGCACAAGTCGGCCCAGCAGCCGACGAACAGAGAGTCGTCGGGAGCTGGACTGACGGCCGCTCAGAGGACCAACCCCCTGACGGTGGTGGTGGCTGACACCAACTACCCGGACTCATTGCTCACGGTGGAGCAGTTTGAGATCTTCAGGGAGGCTACCTGGAGGGCGCTTGCAAAAGTGTCCCCAGACCAATGGCCAAAATTTGTGACCTCCTTCTGCAGAGGAGGGGTCTTTGTATTTGTGGCAGCCGACCCAGCGGCTAGAGCTTGGCTACTCAAAGCGGTGGTCGAGACGGAGTCGTGGGAAGGTGCGTCCCTTAAGGTGGGTGGAGTTGAGTTGCTCCAAAAGATGGTTAGAGCTACGGCGTGGTTCCCGGGCAAACCGGAAGACCCGTCTGAGGTTCTCCGTCGGTTGGAGGGATTCAACCCCTCATTGAAGACTGCGTCCTGGCGAATTGTCAGGTACGAAAGGCCTCAGGAAGTGGACACATTAGGAGGCACTAGGCATCTCCTAGTCATGTATATTCCTGAGTCCCAAACGAGGGCCCTTTCGGCCCTCAACAACAGGCCCTTCTATCACTTTGGACAGGTCAACTTCAGGGTTGCCGGCCAGGGACAGGAGGAGCCTGTTGAGACGCAGGAGGATCGGGAGCAGACCTAAATGACTGCTCCGGGTCTAACCATTACCCAGATTAACTTGCATCACAGCAAAGGCGCCTCTGCAGTTTTGCAGAGGGGCATGGCTGCGAGGCATACAGGTATCTCGCTAATCCAAGAACCATGGTTAGTTCGAGATACCATTAGGGGATTAGGGGGGGCTGGTATTTTTTGTTACAGGGACCCCAAGGCGGCGAAACCAAGGGCATGTATACTGACGAAGGGAGTTAGCGCTGTCCCGCTGCTTGAACTATGTTCGAGAGACCTGATGGTGATAGCCTTGGATCTCAAAGGGATAGGGAGGCTGGTTCTAGGATCAGCTTATTTTCCTTATGACAGCGACACTAATCCACCAGTGGAGGTATGTACACTGGTGGAGTATTGCAAGGTAAGAAGCATTCCTCTTCTGTTGGGGTGCGATGCTAATTCCCACCATACTTTGTGGGGTAGCACGGACGTCAACTCAAGAGGTAATGACCTACTGGAATATCTAATCACTACTGACTTGGATATTCTTAATACGGGGAACACTCCGACGTTCCGTAATTCGGTCAGGGAAGAAGTCATTGACATCACTCTCTGCACCAGTAGTTTTAGGGATAGTATCAAGAAGTGGAGGGTTTCAGACGAACCCTCTCTCTCAGATCACTCACAAATAGAGTTCGTGTTGGAATCCGTTGTACCCGCTGGCCCCAAATGGGTCAGAAATCCAAGAAGAACGGACTGGGATCAGTTTTCCACGGAACTAAGATGTGCACTTTCAGAGGTTCCCAGGTCAATTCGAGACGTGGACACCCTGGAGATGGCAGCCAAAACTTTCACGGAAGCCATCAAAGCTACTTATGAAAGTAATTGTCGACCTACAAGAGTCCGAAAGGCCGGGGAGACACACTGGTGGAATGGGAAACTCGAAGAGCTTCGCAGGGTAACCAGAGAGAGGTTCAGACGTGCCAGTATTGGCAAAACGAAGGAACTATGGACGTCATTCACAACGATGAGGGACGAATACAGAGGTGCAATACGTAAGGCAAAGCAGGAGAGCTGGACCAACTTTTGCACAGACATCGAGAAGGGAGCTGAGGCGGCTAGACTGGACAGGCTGCTTTCTCGAAATCCAGACGCTATTCTCGGCACTCTGAAATTGCCCGGAGGGGGATACTCAGAGTCGGACGGGGATACCTTGGCCCATCTGATCAGGGCACATTTTCCAGGCTTTTCAAGGGCTGGAGAAGGGGGGAGGGCGACTCAGAGGCAGGCAAAGTCACCTGTGGCCCAACTGGGCCCCAAACGACGGCTGGCCAACGAGATCGTCACCCCTGCCAGGGTCAGGTGGGCCCTGAAATCCTTTAGTCCTTACAAGTCTCCTGGCCCGGATGGCATATATCCGGCCCTCTTACAGAGGGCCGGAGAGTTCATCATAGGGCCGCTTGTGAGACTTGCTAGGGCTAGTTTGACGTTGGGATATGTCCCGACGGCTTGGAGGGGTACGAGAGTAGTCTTCATTCCGAAGGCAGGTCGGATCGGTTATACTTCACCCAAGGATTTCCGGCCCATCAGCCTAACTTCTTTTCTATTAAAAACAGTGGAAAGACTTGTGGATAGATATATCCGCGATAAGGTCTTGTCAAGCAGACCGCTCCATAAGGAGCAACACGCCTATAGGGCTGGTCACTCGACGGAGACGGCCCTAATCGGAGCAGTGAACCTAATTGAAGGTCAACTGAAGGAGAAAGGCCTTGCGGTTGGAACCTTTATGGACATCGAAGGAGCCTTCAATAACACCTCTGGAGAGGTGATCAGGGCGGCCATGATTGCACATGGTGTGCCTACGGCAGTCGTGGAATGGACGTGCCACATGTTGGCCAACAGGAATCTAACCACGACTAAGGGTGATGTCACTCTAAGTGGAACCATTGACTCGGGATGTCCGCAGGGGGGAGTTTTATCTCCCTTGCTGTGGTGCCTGGTAGTGGATGAATTGCTTCATCTACTCTCGAGTCAGGGTCTTCACGTCATAGGCTATGCGGACGATATATTAGTTATCGTGCGCGGTCAGCATCTGGATGTGCTCTTCGGAGTAATGCAGCAAGCACTGATGATAGTGGACTCATGGTGCAAGAAAACTGGATTATCGGTTAATCCTAGTAAGACAGATGCGGTTGTTTTCACCAGAAGGTACAAGTGGGGAACTACGAGTACATTGAAACTTGGAGGACAACAGCTGGAAATCAAAGAACGAGCCAAATATCTAGGAGTAATTCTGGATAAGAAGCTGTCATGGAATGAGCACCTGGAAAACAAGTGCAAGAAGCTAGTAGCGACCCTATGGCTCTGTAGGAGAGCCATAGGGAAAAGCTGGGGCCTGAAACCGGAGACACTTATGTGGATTTACACAGCGATCTTGCGACCCAGATTAACCTATGCGGCGGTGGTCTGGTGGAGCAGGGTCGAGCTGTCCACTGTAAAGTCTCGACTGGAAAGGATCAGGGGACTGATCTTGAGAGGCGTCACTGGAGCCTCGAAGTCGACACCCACGATGGCACTGGGGGCACTAATAGGTTTAGAGCCCCTCCATCTTACCATCAAGGCCGTGGCTGCGAAGGCGGCCTGGAGGCTAAATTTGGTAAATGACAGAAGGATCTCGACAGCAGTGAAGATCCCAGTCGACATTGCGAGAAGGCCGACCTTGAACATGCCCAGGGACAAAATGGTCACTCGCCACCTCTTCGACAAGAAGTATCGAGTTAGCCTATCCACGAAGGAGGAATGGGTTAACGGCGACGCATACCTGCCCTGTGATGGAGACAACTGGTTTACAGATGGCTCCAGGAACGAGGAGAAGGCAGGAGCCGGCGTATATCGTAGAAGGAATGGAATGGGCTTCACAATTGAGATGGGGTCCTACGCCACAGTTCTACAATCTGAGACTATGGCCATACTCCAGTGTGCCTATAAGGCAAGGGAGTACGGTAATAAAAGGAACATCCGTATCTGCTCAGACAGCAGGGCTGCCATACTGGCCTTGAATGGAACAACGACTACGTCGCTATTAGTACTGGAATGCTTTGAAGCACTAAATACGTTAGCGACCGAAAACCGAGTCACTCTGCTATGGATCCCTGGACACAGTGGTATCAAGGGCAATGAGATATCGGATAGGCTAGCCAAGCTAGCAGCAGGAAGAAATTTTACTGGACCCGAGCCAGTGGTAGGTATTTCCAGCAGGTTAGTCACTGAAGTAATTAACAGTTGGCTGACTGAGGAACATCAGAATGAGTGGGACCTGGTTTCTGGTTGCAGACAGGCCAAAACACTCTTGGGCTCAAAGCTTAACTCCAACCGAGCTAGGGAAATACTCAAGCTCGGGAGGAATGAAATTAAAGTCCTAACAGAACTATTTGTAGGACATGGGAAGTTAGGATATCACAGACACAAGATTGGGCTTGCAGAAAGTCCCCTCTGTCGTCTGTGCGGAAAGGATAATGAGACATCTACTCACATCCTTTGTCACTGCCCTGCTATTGCGGGGAAACGTCTAACACTCACAGGTAATTATTTTATCAGTGAGTTGGAGATATCGGCCAATAGCGTGGCTGCGGTCCTCTCCCTATGGAGAGGGCTATGGGGTCATGCTTAGGCTTACAAGGGGACGCAACGGGATTACCCAAGCGTCAGGGGCTGCTAAGGTCTCAACCCAGAACTAATAATAATAATAATAATAATTAATGCTCATCTAGTCTGAACTTCATTTTTCATTTATAAAATTTCGAGAAGCAAAAACCTTAAGCAGCTTCACGGTAAACCCTGGGATACCAAACCCTTCACTTCAGATCATAATGATCCACTTTTGCGGATCGAAAAATATTTTTGTAGACACCTTTATTTATATCTGTCGACTGGGAATTATTACACTTTTTATTGAAAGCCGTAGGTTATTCATAACCGACATAATATTTTTTTAAACATCTCTTTTTCTGGGTTAAAAATTTTGAATTTCAGGGCTCTGGAAATTCATTTTTTCTTTCTGAAAGTGTTTCTTCAGACTTACCTAGTTCCGACTTCATATAGGACCAACAGAAAATGTTTGAGAAAACGTTGAATTTTCATCTAGTAGTTCAACAAAATAGTTCATTTTTCAAAGAAAAAAAGATCAAAAGTGTTGAATTTTCAAACAAGAACGATTCTTGAGTCAAAAGAGATCAAATTTCAACCAAGTTCTTGAATTTCCAAGACAAAAGTGCAAATTTTCAACCAAACAGTTGAATTTCCTGCCTTCAAATATATATTTCCACCAAAAAAATTAATATTCATTCTAATAGTTGAATCTTTAACCCAAAAAGATGAACTTTCAATAAAACATTTGAATTTTCAACCAAAAAAGATGGACTTTCTAACAACAGATTCAGATGAAATCCAAATCTTCTGCATCACTTACGGACTCCAAAGCCACATAACCAAAAACTAGTATTTTTACTAAGTGCCGCAAAAAGCCACGAATAATAAAACAAATTCATCCAAAATGTTGAATTTTTAAGCCAGAAAGTCGAATTTTCTACAAAACAGTTGAGTTTTCAACCCAAAAATAGGAATTTTTAATAAGAGAGATATTTTCCAACAAAATTGTTGAACTTTAAGGCGTAAAAAACTAATTTTCTACAAAAAAGGTTACATTTTTAACCCAAAAATATGAATTTTCTAACAGAATAATTTAATTTTTAACCTAAAAATACGAGTTCTGAGAAACTAATGCGCGTGGCTTGAACTTCTTGCTTGAGAAACTAATGCGCGTGGTTTCAACTTCTTGCCTGAGAAACTAATGCTTAATTATATCTGTATCCTCAGTGACACGACTTTTTCAATTGGGTTTTCTAAAGCATTATGTTCTATGTCGCAGTTCTGTTGCTCTATATCTTCATCTCCTAAAAGTTCTTTAAAAGAGTCTTTTAAAGCGTCTACTATCCCGTCTGTATCATATAGCATTTCACCTTTGCTGTTTCTCATGCTGACAAACTCTGTACTCTTACTTCCCTTCATCTCTCAAATAATAGTTGGATGGTTCCTTCAAAGTCGTTTTGTATTTTCTTCTCTTCTTCTGTTAAGATTTTATCTTTACTTTCCTTGACTAGTTGTTTAACTTTCCTCTTTTTGTGTCTGTAATCATTTGAATCCATTGAAATTCCTTAAAAATACCTTAAAATATTCAGAAATCTTGGAAATCTTCTAAAATACCTTGCAATCTTCTAAAATATCCTTAAATCTTTAAAATTCTTAAAACTGTTTAAAAATACCTTCGTATATTTGAAAATCTCTTCAAATCCCGCGAAGTTAAATGAAATCTAATGATATTCGAAATCCTTTGAAATTTGTTAAAGCTTTTGAAAATTCTTTGGAATCGTTTGGAATTAGTGGTGCCGTTCGATACGATACGTTCTCGTGATCGTGTCGGGATCGAGTCGGTTTTTTCTCGGGTCGGGATCGGGTTTTCGATACCCGGGATCGGTTTTCTCTCGGCTCGACTTCGGCTCGGAATGCGATATATCGAATCGGGATCGAGTCGGGTTTTCGATACTCCTACGCCAGATGTGTGGCTGTGACGTAGCGGACTAGCAGTTCACTGTGGGGTGAAATGAAAAACGAAGTTCAAAATGATATTTATAACGCAATGATGCACCGATTGTATTTTTTTTTTAATTCAGGACTAAATTTCCTAGAAAACGTTTAGAGTGGATATTTTATTTTTTTGTTTTTTGCATTTCATGTTTTATCTCAAAGACAAAATTTTTCTTATACTTCAAGTCAGTTGGATTTAATGCACAGCGATATAAGAAAGAAGAAAAAAATTGTAGGCTTGTGAAGCTAATTGTTATAATCAAATTTTATTAACAAATAATCGACGTTAAGGAATACTTGTTTTCACAGTATATTCCTGCTCTAAAATTTCCTGCTTTTATTGTTTGGAATTTGGATGATACGTGGCCATCAAAATTCAAGACTGAATGTTATCAATCAATTCTATGAACAAATTCTATAAACAAATGTACATCACAGACGTCAATAGGCAGAAACAAATCTTTTTTTCTTGTATTCTTGTTGCAATGACATTTTCAATGATGTTTTATGAAAAAAATATACCATCATTTGTGATCCTCGAAATTGAAGAATGAATCAATGAATTTGTTAATAATATAATTTGAACAAATCTTGAGTGAAAAACATTAAAAATTGAACAATAAAAATATTTTTAAACCAGTAACTTGTTTCATTAGACGTCAAATAATTTCTATTTTAAACCGTTTTAAAATAATAATTCTGCAATTATTATTTATACTTTGAAGTACAACACTCTTTTTCACAAATTAACAGTTTAAAGAGGGAAAAAAACAATTGTAAAGTTGAAAAATTGAATGTAGGATACAGCACTCTGAAATTTTGACTATTCAATTGAATGCGTTCTATTTAAAATAATTCAGCTGGTAATTCTTACTTTTCAATATCTGCTTTATATTCGCTCCTTTTTAATAAAGAGTCAAATATTGCCAAATATCAAAAAAAGATTCTTTTTCATTAAAAAAGAATTCAAAATTGAATAAAGGTTGAAAATAGGTTTTATAGTTGCATTTAGATGTTTCAAATTATTTACTACTAAGCCAAAGTACAATTATTCGACTATGGGGAAAATAAATTTCAGCATTTTCACGCCAGCCTTTAACGGTTTAACCAGGCAGTGGAGGATGCGGGGGGGGGGGGCCGAGTGACGTCAAGCCATTGTCAAATTTCCCTCTCCGTTCGGTTCAACTGAGAAGTGCACATCTGTCGAAGGAGTATCGAAAACCCGACACGATCCCGAGTCGATATATCGACTTCCCGAACCAAAGTCGAGTCGAGCTAAAACCGACTCGATCTACACCCAATACTGGAGGCTAGGATCGAGTCGGGATCGTGTCGAGATCGGGAAATATCGCTCGACGGCATCACTATTTGGAATACCCCGAAATCAAAAATATGGTTTGATATTTCTTCTACTTCTTGACATCTATTAACATTCTTTGGGAATATTTGGATATCTCTATAAATCTTTGAAATCCCTCAATTCTTGTGAATAAATCCTTTGAAATTTCATGAAAAAATGATAAAATCCCTTAAGATTCCATAGATTTTCATAAAATCTGATGATTTTCTTAAAAAATTTTAAAAATGTATTATATTCTGGAAATTCATTAAAATACCTTATTGAGTATTTCCAAAGATTTACAAAAATTTGAAACATTTTAATCTTTCAAATTTTTCAAAATCTTTGGATATCCCCTGAAATATTAGGAAAACCTCTTCGATTCTTTGAAATACTTTCAATCCCTGCTCAATTCTTATGAATAAATCCTATGGAATCTTATTAAAATACTATAAAAATCCATGGAAATTCCGTGAAATTACATCAAATCTGATCATATTTTTTGATATTTTTGAAGTTCGAATGAAAAACGTTAAGATCCTGGATAATTTATGAAGAATCATTATTGAGTGCCTTCAAAATCCTTTAAAATCACTCAAATCTTCGGAAATCTTGTATAAAATCGCGTGAAATTCGTTGAAATTTCTTAAAAATCCTTTTAAACAGTTGCAAATTCTCTGACATAACTAGGAATCTTTTTAAATATCTTGGCTTAACCCGATAAACTTAATTAAAAGAATCAAAATTCAAATCTAATGTAAATGTAATAGTACCGAATCACCCCCCTCTCCCCCGCCATGTAACAGATCGTAACATTTTCCCGAACGCCCCCCCCCCCAAGGGCTGTTACGTAATTTATGGATAGCCCTTATAATATGTAGAAAGAGTACATTGTTCTATCTGCATTGTCAGTAACAGAAATGAAATTATTATTTTTTTATTCTTATGATTATTTATAAGGAAAAGGGTATGTTGTTTCATCTGAATGATCAGTAACAGAAATAAAATTATTATATGTAAACAAAAATGAATATTTAGTGGTAGTAAATTCTCCTTCAGTACATTTTCTTTGACATTGTGATCCAATTGAATTCAATCTAATGTTTCTGTAAATAAAAAGTCCTTATATTTGAAAAGTTTTTTTTTAGTTTTAATCTTATTTCAAATAGCCATTTTCGAGCACTTCAGCCTTACATGCTGGTGGTAGGTTAGGGGCAGTATACGGACTTAAAAATTACTACTGGTAAAAATTAAGGATCCAAGTCTAGATGGAAATGGAATAGTTTATTACGAGGACTTAATTAACTCAGAAGTTTTTACGAGGGCGAACCGATGATCGACTTCGACGTTGAGCGAGAGTAATGCTGATTGGGTCGGTGCGAATTACGGTCTGCGATTGGCCCGCACAAAAATTATGCACCTTCGCTTTTACGATCCGTTAAGTAGTTTAGTCTTATTTATCATCGACTTCGTTGCCACAGAACCAACTTTCGATCACTGATTGACTTCTCCACTGTCTCTACAATCTTTGCACTCTTTGTCAAGAAATGACACATCAATTTGCATACATTGTCTTCTAAGTTATAAGAAAAACCACAAAGAGGGTTGTAGTTTGAAAAAAAACAGAAACCCAATTCAAAAAACTTTAGAATAAAGTAATTATAAATATTATTATTATGAAATTTATATTTTGCAGAGATTTTTCATGTGCGTTTATTAAATTTATAACTTATTTTTTTAATTTATCCTGCATTCGTTAAAATTCACCTGGAATTCTTATAAGAGACATTTTTTCTCAAGTGTACCCTTATTTTTTAAGGTCAAATAATAGGTTTTTCAAAAAATGCTTATGATCACTAAAAAGGACGGGACAGATTTCATCGAAAAAATAGTCAATAAATTTTTTTAAATTGATTTTAAAAGACTCCTTCAGAAGAGACGGCCGGTTTCCCTGAAACAGAATTTACTTAATTTCTCGAAAACAAAACAAAAACTACATTTTTTCCTTCATGGCTTCGAAAGTGAGAATCCTAAGCTTTATTTTATTACCAAAAAAAAAGAAAAAAAATCGTTTGAACTTACAAAAAATAAGAAATAAATTTAATTTTGAACATGGGGGTCAAACAAAATTCAAAAATTTTAGACCCTCACCTTCGTTGAATATTTTTCCGAATGACAACAAAAATGTCACATAAATTACTAATCAATAGAAGTACACTTTGTCCGAATTTGAATCTGAGCAATTTTCTGCGTGGGTGCACTTGAGAAAAAATGCCCCTTATAAGAATTTCAGGTGAATTAAAAAAAATAACAAGTAACCGATGAATTAAATTTTCAGTAAATTCAGAGGAAGTTAAGGGAAATGAGAAGAATTTGATGGAATTCATAAAAATGCAAGTGAACTGAAAAACAAATTTTAATTGAAAATATTCCACTAATTTCACTAAAATTGTCATGAATTTAGAAGAATTTGAATGAATTCAAAAGAATTTGATGAAGTGCCTAAGAATTCAAGGTGAAATTAAAAGACTTCAGGGTGAATTAAAAAAAAAACTAAAAAGGATAATTTTACATTCATTGACTTCGGTAGAATTGAGTGAATTTAGAAGAATTCAAAATAATTCAGCGAGAGGTACAAACATCCAGAAAATTCCAAATAATTCAAAAACAATTAAGAATTCAGAGAGAAATCCAAATGAATTCAAATTAATTGAAAAAATTCAAAACCTCGAAAATATTCCAATGTTTTCCGTAAAATTGGAGTAAATTCAGAATTCATGGAAACTCAAAAGACTTTGTTGAAATTCATAAGAATTAAAAAATATATAATTTAACAAAATTGTAGAAATCCATAAACTTCCTTTGAATTGAGCAAAATGAGAGCGAACTGAATTTAAGACGAATTGAACAGAATTCAAATGAATTGAAAAAAATCGAAAAATAAAAAACCAACGAATTAATACTATCATGAAGTTATTAAATAAATAAAAATTTATTTATAATGCACTTTTGATTCAGATAGGACACATTTCACTCTACTGATTATTCATGTTCCAGTGATATATTAAATGGAATGCTTGTGTTTAAAATTGCAACTTTTCCTCAATAAAAGGCTGTTCAAAAATTATACTGAAAATTATTTTTACAGTCGCAGACAAATTATAATTAAAATTATTCATTGATATGATAACCTTTAGTTCTGTTTTCTATTGATATACAATTTCGCATATTGCTTGTTAATTAATACTCAACTATTCATCATTATTCATAAATCATTATTCAAATTCGTTGCTATTAGCGCTAATAAAAATGATGAACTATACAAATCACGATTGCTATTGTGGGTTAAAGGATAAAGAAAAATTGGAACCAAGATTGGTACCCAAATTATGGAGTCCTTTCAAGCCAAATTATATTTATTAAATTTGTATGAAGCTTGAAAGGAGTCTTTCTGAATCATTTGCGAGAACCTTTACAAATTAAATGAACCCAAATTCGAGCCAAAATTGGAAGATTGTCCCATAATTTTGGCACACGCGCATGCGTGTAGAGCCGCACGTGTCAGGCGTCTGGAGATGATACAAACAACGAAAACAAGACCATCTGATATGATCGCATGTGAAGTGGATGCACGTGCACAAACGTCTTGTATATAAATAACTCAGTCTTTCGTCTCCGCAGACGCAGGAAAACACAGATGAAAAATACACACATATATAGTAATGATGCTGTCGCGCTTATGCGAGTACCCGCGCCCATGGGGTTGCTCACGCCTGTGCGGTTGCTTGCGCCCATGCGGTCGCTCGCACCTATGCGCTTGCTCGGACCCTCTTTTCTTGTGTTATTAACCTAAATTGCCCAGAGCTGCGTGAATAGATTCCCTACCTTATCAAGTGTCTTGCTATTTTCAGAGAGATTACGGGACTACCGGTTGCACGAGAATGAACACGCTCCAGTTTCGTGCAGACACCTTGGGGATTCATATGCAAAAAAGCAATTTGAATATTGAATGCTGTGAGTTTATAACCTTATATGCTTTTGCATCGGAAACCAACACTTCAGGCTGCCAGATTAGACAATTATGCAGAAAAGAGTGAGTCCGCATTATCGGATTAACACTTTGAAATTTCGTTTTGAAGAACGTGGATTTATTTCGTGAGAAGAGAGTTAATGACACGAATAGTGGACCACCCTTCAGTACTGGGCCACTTTCTCTATTTCTCGTCTGAGAATATTAAATAAGAAAATTAATATTAAAATTGTCTTTTATATGAAGCTTGTTGACATTAATTTATATACGACACAAAAATTGTGATTAGTAATTAAAATTGTATGGCTTACTTTTGTTCATTGTACTATTTACATGTTCACTAGGGCGTAGTAAAAATGATCAAATTAGTCGAATTTTTTAGCTACGCGAAAAAGGTTTGTGGGTTGACATCCGAAAAAAGTAAAAAGAAAATAAATTTTGAAATCGGTTAATATCTTCTGTTCTCTTTTTGGATTTGAAAGTTCAAATATTTGAAATTTTCAACAAATTGCTCTATTGTTTCGAAAATTATGAAGAATTTTTTCTATGTACAGTTTTTGCTGATGAATAATGATACAAAATTATAAAATTGAAATAAATTTTTTTTCTCAATTTAGAGTGTTTTGAAAATCGGAAACAAACATGTTTTTTGGTTAGAGTCCCATGCACACATTATGGAAAAAGTTGAATATGACGAACCCGAAATTTCTTCAGCTTGAATCAAAGAAACATGATATTATTCTGTTTTTTTTTTAATTTTTAGTGATGTTTCAAGCGTTCAAAAATGGTCAATTTTACGTTTTTTAGCGATTTTGAAGACATTCTAAGACTAAAAAATTTTTTTTGTAAAAACATAATAATAGCATGTTTCTTTGATTCAAGGAGCAGAAATTTCAGGTTCGACATATTCAACTTTTTTTTAAATATGTGCATAGGACTCAATAAAAAAACATGTTTTTGGCCATTTTCAAAAAATTCGAAATTGAGCAAAAATTTTTTTTTTTTAATTTATAATTTCTTATTATTATACACTAGCAAAAACTGTACATAGAAAAGATTCGCCCTAAGTATCGAAGTGATAGAGAAATTTTTTTGAATTTTCAAATATAAAAAGAGAACAGAAGATATTAACCGATTTCAAAATTTCTTTTCTTTTTACTTTTTTCGGATGTCAAGCCACAAATTTATTTCGCTAAGCTTCACTTTTTAATATACGTTTAATAATTTCTGCTGAATTCATAATAAATTTTTAATTGTGGAATGAGAAGCAGTAAAATATTAAGAATGCAGATTAATGCATGTCATCTTTGTCCAACTTGCAGGGAGCACAGTGGTTCAGCAGTTCGATTGTATGGAAAATTGGGAAATTTCTCTTCCAAAAACGAGGATTTGAAAAAAGAGGAAATTTGTTTAATTTAAAGTGGGCGAGTCTAAACTTACGGACCTGAAAAGGGGAAGGGGACATGGGTTGCGTCCGGAGTCCGGACGTATAGACACTATCTTTAAAAATACCAGCGTAATGAATAACAATTAATAAATGCAAACTTTTATAAGAAACCACAAATTTTATTATGAAATAAAATTGCATTTCATTTCTAAATCAACTATTATGAAAGCACTGTTAATTCAATCATGTCAGATTTACATTTTTCTATTTTTATTGGTAGAACGAATGTATCGCTGGATTCTTTTTATTAAATATTTTTCGAAACTTCATAAAGTTTCGAAGAAAAGTTTTAACAAATCATTTTTAATTCCAAAAAAATAATTAAAAATAATGTTTTGAGCTCTGCGCATAATACGTTTTTGCGTGCCACCAATTCACTGCTGCATTTTTTAAATCAAATATTTCTGAAAATTTCTCAATGTATTAGTGAAATGATTTTTTTGAAAATAATTTTATAGTTATTCGAAATTTGTTGTTAAAAAAATCAACATGAGAAGATATCATATCACGCATTTCAATAAATAAACATAAATAAATATGTATAATAAATAAGGAATAAATAACAAATAAATAATAAATAATTCTATTCGGAATGGTCAGGGATGAAAAAATAAAAAGTGCAAAAAATAATTTACAATATGTATAACCTATAATCTAATATCTATAGACAGAAAAAATATAAAAATATTATTACTACTAATTATTATTTTTAAATGTATTTAAAAATTTTTTGGCGGTTCTTGCAAATAACTTAACTTGAACAATCCTATAATAAGGCTTATTTAGCTAAACTTCAAAAACCCGAGTTGCAGGACCTCTATAAGTATAATCGAATAGTACTTATAGATAGTTTCATCGCGAATTTGTTTGTTTTTACAAAAAAAAAATTATTCTCGAAAACGACAGATCATAACGAAAAGTGACACGAAATATAAAAGTTGTAGGCCATTAAAATGAGTATTTATTATCAAAAGTTTTTTAAAATTATTCTTAGCTGCTTAAAAAGAATTCATATAAACATGTAAAATTACTATTTTTGAAAAGTTCGTTATGATGAATGCATCTTTGTATCAAATTTCTTCGCGCATCTCCTTAAGTATGCATAATTAATCAAATTTATAAAAAAAAACTAAGGATAAAAAAATACATATTTTAATGAGCCTCATATTTTACATTCTATATAATTTTGCGTTATAATCTGTCGTTTTCGAGAAAAACTAATTTTTCTGTAAAACCGGATAAATTCGCGATGAGCGACTTCTAAATGTTATCCGATTAATTTCACCTTTCATGTGATTCATTATTAACCCAAAAGGTAAAAAGAAATCGAAAATGCAAGTTGAAATTCCGACTTCTTTTTTTACCACCCCTAATAAAAGTATTATATACAATTTCCAAATTGCTATACATTCTGATTAAATAATAATAATAATAAGATATAAATAATTCTTGAACGTTAGAACATTATTTTTGAGTAAAAATTGGAAGTGCGTCTCTTATTCTAGGCATATTATCTCCACATTGTGATAAAACTACAATCGCCATACACACATTGCTCAATCCTGTATTAACTCCAATGCGATATAATAGCGAAGAATTTTTCTAAATATCTTCTCTTAATATCGGTTTACTGCCTTTCGCAAGTTTTGTTAAATCTTGTAAACACAATAACGCTTTTCGAAACTGACACGCTTACGACATAGTCCAATGTTATATTTCTCACAGAAAGCACTGTTATTACTCCTTATCAAGAATTATTATACACATATTTATTCCTTATAATCCAGAAAAAATCTTGGAAATCTGCGGTTCTAACTAAACAATTAATTTTAATTTCTCACGCAACTGCGTAAAAAAATACAAAAATATGTAAAGATAATTCGCGGATCCGCACCTAAACTGGGCTAGACCAAACAAACAAGGTGATAAGAAATTTGTTTCAATCTGGAAAATCCAGAATATTCCTAGTTTGAAAATAAAAGTAGTTCTGACTAATTTTGTTTGCTAATAATAAAAGCTTATGCGACATTTGCTTCGAATAAATATGATAAATCAAACTCTTGCTATCGAAGAGAAGATCCACTTTTTAAATGACATTTTTATTTTAAGCAAATTTCACGTACGCTTGTATAGTAAACAAGATTATTGTAGAACGAATAAATAGCCATAAATAAAGAAAAATGATACCGCACATCCTCGATTCTTACAATATTTTCTTGCTATGATTTTTTTACACTCGAAAAATCTTTATTTACAAAATAGGATCGTTATTCCTTAACAATTAACATTTTATTTTTGCATTAAATAAGTCTATTTTTTCAAAAAATGGCGCTATGAAGAAAAATCTTGAAAATTCCAGTAAGAAGAGAAAAATGGTGCAAAAAAACAGTTTTCACGTCAAAATAATAGAAGATCATGCGCTAGTCGGAATATAACGTTCGCACCATTTTTTTAAATACTCATAGCCTGAAAATTCGATAACCTGACAGGTGAAAGATTATTCCATCAAGTAGTTATAAAACTCAACCTCATTCAGGTCCAAAATATATTAAATTAAAAAAATAGTTTATGTTGCTTCATCGGGGCAGCAGCAAACAACAAAATAGTAGACAAATGTTTAGATGGTGATAAAAAGAACCTTTTCTTTCTTACTACATACATTCAAAGGTTATTTTTCCAATGCATATCATTCCCACGAACTAAATCATAATGTTTTTCAATCCTAAGCTATTTCTATTTTTATAAAAAAAATGTGACTATCGCTGCCCTTGTACGCGGGGAAGCGTCGTCCAACTGCAGCTTGTTGAAAATAATTTAATTAGGAAATCATTGTTTTATTAAAATAATTAATTCATATGGAAATGTGTAACTCAATAACGTGATACATGAAATTGGAAAAAATCACATCTATTCCACGTCTTCTTAACTTTATACAAAGCAATGAACGTTAACCGGACAACGCTGTCTCGGTCTACCCTATTGGTATATATATAATGAAGAGGTTACAAATCAAGGCAAAAAATGGGCATACCGTTCAATTATGGGAACGGAACAAGGATTGGATTAAGAAAGGTGGATCTATTCATTATTCAAAATTAATTTAATAATAATAGTACAGCGCAGGTGTTGCTCCCCAAAAATTGTATCTTTAGTTAGTGGTTACTTGACGCGGCGAAACGTCATTAGGAGCAAATGAGAGGGGGTTGGGTAGGTCCAACAGATTCCACCTCGCAATGGATCATTAGGCATAGAATTACCCGTGGGTCCGCGTCTTTGAAGCAAATAGGACGCACCTGCCTCTATCTTAATTCCTTTATTTTATTTTCAAATGAACACCAGGATGACAATGTAGTATCTCAGGAAGGTGAAGTTCGTTGGCCTCCGATGCACCTGAACCTCTGCACTTGGGTTGGGCTCATTACGATCCATTTATTCTTCAGCACACCCAAAATCATTTCGACGAATTCGCAACTGCAATTTCAATAGGAAAATTCCTGGAAATATTTATCTGATAGGGTGTTCCAAATGTGTATATGAAAACGATCAATAATTTAGGACTTGGCACATCTCAAAATTTTTGATACATTAATGATTAGGGTGGTCCAACAAAAATGTTTTCTTGTAGAGTGAAAACGCTTTTAGATTTTTTCAAAATATAAGTCAAATAATAGAGATTGATCCGTAACTGCAAAAAAGTCGAAAAATGATTCTCATCTTGAAATTGTTTTTTTATTCGTAGCAAAAAATGAATCAATAATCAAAGTGCGTTGAAATCCTGCGCTAAGTCTGCGCAAATTAATTTTTTATAATTATTCGCCCTCAGACGTTCGAAACTGATTTCAATAGACTACAAAAAATATCACAAAATATCAAGTCCTATTCATCCGAATAGATTGTGGAAATCCGAACTGGTCTTAAAACACATCTTTTGCCCCCCCCCCTCAAAAAATATGAAGAAATTAAAGAATTTGTATTATTATTATTATACCATTAAGCCATTTCCCTTTCGGGGTAGGCGTGACTTGCTCGGTTGGAAAATAGTAGTGTGTATATTGGTATATAGGTATAAGGTAGGTAGGTAAATAGGTATGAGGTAGATAGGTATATAAGTGTTAGATATAGATATTTTAGATTGATCTGGAATTCTCGTGTTATTTATTCAAATGACACGTTCATTCCGCAACACTGCTCCGACCCAGGTTGCTGATCAATCTCTCTAGCGATCACCCCAAGTGAAGAGCCTCGCAAAATTGTTATGTATGGTTCCCCACTTGGGCCCATTAGTATCCAAGGTCTTTGTTTCAGGCGTCATTCATTCTACTGTCACTCTGTTTACAAACTATTTGTCGCCACACTTTTCTGTCCTGGCATACAAAGAATTTGTAGATTATAAGAAAACCTCTTTACACAAAGCAAATAAGCACCCTCATCGAAAAAATCGTCAAAATTGCACGAATAGATTCTGGAAATTCAAATCAGTCTTAAAACAAGTCTTTTGATTATCCAAAGAGATCAAAAAAATTGACTAGGAATCTCTACTATCATCGGAGATAGTAACGATCAATCAGAAGAGAAATATTTTCACACACACTGTGAAAATGGAAATCTACAATATCGATCAAAGTTATATCCTCTAATACAGAAAATCTTTAACGTCATCTCAGACTAGATGGAGCTATAAATTAAAAATGTTTTAAAATTCAATTTATTCAGAGAAAAGATCTCCTTTCGCTCCGCTGGGATTCGAACGCCAGGTCAACTGATTTCCGGAAATCAGCTGACCTGGCGTTCGAATACCAGCGGAGCGAAAGGAGATAATCCTTTTTCTGAATAAATTTAATTTTTTTTTAATTTGTAAAAATTGTACACAAGGAAGCTTCTCTGCGTAAGAAAAAATCCTCCACCCTTAAAGAAAAAAAGTCGTCAAAATTTCCCTAATAGATTTTAGCAATCCGAACTAGTCTTAAAACACGTATTGTGATTTTTAATTATTTGATTAGTTGTTTGGGGAGACATAAGACGTGTTTTAAGACCAGTTCGAATTTCCACAATGTATTAGGGCAACTTTGACGATTTTTCTGGGTGGTTATTTTAATTGCGCAGGGAGGTCTCATTATCTAATTAAAAAAAAAAATGTTACATGATGTTTGGGAGTCCAAATGCGTGTTTTAAGACAAGTATGGGTTTTTGCAATCTATTCGGGCAATTTTGACAATTTTTTTTTTGTTAAGGGTGGTTGGTTCTTATGGGTAGGTAGGTTTCCTTATCTTCAATTTCTTCAAATTTTCGACATATTTTTTTGGGAATCAAAATACGGTATATTAAGACCAGTTCGGTATCTAGTATTAAAAATTATTACTTGGTCTTTGTAATAGTTAGAGATATATTGGAAAAATAATTTAAATTTTTCAACGCAAAAGAAAATTACTGCAAAAAATCGCCATTTTTTATATTTTTCCTAAAAAGTTGACATTTCTCGACCCTTACAGGTCGCAAACAGATTGTAAAATTTGCTTAACTATATATATGTAATTTCTTGCATGTTCAAAAAGTTTTCTGCAAGTTTCCTATCAATCATAATGAAACTGTTCTCTAATTTTTTTTTTCATTTTTTTTTATTTCTCTATTTTAGGTCTTATAAATTTAGGAAATAGCGCCAAAATCCGTTTTTCTTCAAACAAGCATATCGCATCTAAAAACCAACCGCAAATAATGTTTTTATTGTTTTTGTATCTGGGATGTCTTACAACTATTTTCCGATAAAAAACAAAATCTTTGCCTCGGCAAAACGAGATATGAAAACAATGTCAAGGTAGCAAAATTGTCCTTTGGAAAAATTGCTGCCAAAATAATTCCTTTCTATTTTCTTTATCATATTTCGTTTTTAATTTTATTTTTCGATTTTAAGTGGTAAAAATTTGTTTTTCACAGTTTTATACAAGAGAAAAGATTAGAATAGATAGTGTTTGATTTAAGTAACCCTAGGATAGTATTTTATACTTATACAATCTTATTGTTTATATCTATTTATGATTAAAAAAAGATTTTCAACGAAATGTATAATAATTTCTGATTTGATGAAAACATATAATCATATAATTCAGTGGCGTAGCCAGGATTTCATAAACGGAGGGGTTTGAAAGGCTGAACATAAAGTACGTTACTACTTGCAGGGAAATATTAGGATAATTTAAGACATAAAATTTATAAATGTCATATTTATCATCCGTGCCGGAAAAATTGTTTTAAAATCATGAAAATTCTACATTATTACGCACATCCATTAAACTTTCCTAACATATTTTCAATTATCCATTAATTACGACCATTTTAGAGCCAAGGCTGAACAGAAAGTACGTTACTACTTACAGGGAAAAATTAGGATAATTTAAAACATAAAATTTATAAATGTCATATTTATCATCCGTGCTGGAAAAATTGTTTCAAAATTATGAAAATTCTACATTATTATGCACATCCATTAATCTTTCCTAACATATTTTCAATTATCCATTAATTAAGACCATTTTAGAGCCATTTGGTTCTATATAAAAGGCCAGCCATATTCCTCGTAGACAGTTATTGGTGCGGGGGGGGGGGGGGGTCAAAAGTGCAAGATTGTTCACGAGGGGTGCCGGGGGTTGTAGCCAGAATCCACGTGGACGCATGTTCTCCTGCACCTGCGGATTTCATTTAAGAAAAAAGATGCTTTTGTTTTCAAGAAAAACCAAATTTTTAGCCAATTCACCGCTCCTTTTGGCTTCCTTGCTTTTGAATACCACGAACATCCAAATTTTCATAAAATATGGAATAAGTTCGCGTGTACAGAGGAGTTAGGGCGGGGGGCAAGTCGTAGAGAGTCCACGTTTGTCCACAAAGGGGGTAGGAAAGTGATAACAAATTGTCCACGTGGTATATCGACGACCCCTAAAAGAGCGCTCTTTCATTTCAGATCGAATAAAGAAAAATCTAGGATTTGAAACGAATTATTGTACTTTATTATATTACATCATATATATTTTATGTTATATATATCCTAATTATTATATTATTTCTATTACAAAATTTATTGTTGAAATTTTTACTTAATATTATACTCTCAGTATAATAATACATATATAGTACCGTAAGTAGACGGTTAAGTAAATATGCCTGTTCCATAATACTAATGAGATAATAATTGTATGATTAAAGATTTTCAAAATTATAAATAATTATACATTTTGCTAAAAAACTTTTTGTAATTATAGACTGAAATAAACAATAAGATTTTTTAACAAGAAAAAAAATGTCCTCAGATTCTTCAAATCAAACTTTACTTGTTCTAATCGTTTTTATCGTATAAAACTGTGAAGAACCCATTTTTAACTCTTAAAAATCGAAAAATCAACAATGCTAAGGTTATTAATAATAATTACAAATCAAGCCTTCTTGTCTATCACAGTGATTTTTATATAAGTCTATTAAATATATATTTGTTTTCTCCGTCATAGTTCCAAAAGTATTTCGCAGTATAAAAATGTTTTCAAATATTTAACATATTTCATATCCAATTAAGAAATTAAGTTAATTATCTTAAACACAAAAATCATATGACTCTGGTTTTCAATCATTTTCCTTGTATATTATCGTAGTTATTCACTTAACGATAACGAGATGTCAACAGAAGTTGAGATATAAACGTAAAAAATATTTTTTATTTCGCAAATTTTTAGATAAAGTAAGCTTGTTTGAAGAAAAAACAGCGTTTGGAACTAAGCGGAATATTAAAAAAAAATGTATAACGGCAAAAATATAAGAAATGACGATTTTTTAGCTAATTTTGTTTATGTTTCAAATGTTTTGAAATTATAATAATTTTGTTAGTACGTCAGGAGCCGAGTAAAATGGTTTACCAGCAATATTACATATTCTGAACAAATCATGATGATTTCAATAATTTTTTATTAATTTAGAGCTACGAATAAAAATTTTATTTCAAGATAAAGATCATTTTTCAACTTTTCTTGTAGTTTTCAACTTAAACAAAGGGATCACTTAGAATTATTCAATTTTTTTTCAATTTTCTGCACTACTCTATTAAGAATGCTATTTTAAAAATTTTTTGTGACGCTTTTCAAAAATTTTGTTATCTTAACAAGGTCTTCATTATCATTCAAAGATGTCTCGTGATGGTTTTGACAGTAGGATTCAATATTTACAAATGTAGATAAGCAATTGTTGTCGTAGTCGTCAGAAGTAGTTTTTTTAGGGAATGGATGTTCCTTCAAGAATATATATATGTGCTGGTCTAGGAAAAACTTGTTGTTAATATTGGGAAAAAAATTGAAATGAAACAGTGATCAAATTCACTCCACTCGTTCAGTCTTGCAAAACACGCTGACTTATCAGGATCATGACTGGCACAAATTCTTGTACAAACTCTATATCTTCAGACTATACATCGACTGCTGATTATTCAGCGTCTGGCGATTTTATTTTGAAAATGCGCATTATCAGATTCTAGCAACGCAAAAAATGATTCGGGATATTTGTCAAGAGGTGGTGACGTTTCTTTAACGTCACTGCGAAACACCTGACTATTCTTTCCTGGATGGAGTTTGCCGCTCTTATGATCAGGGACGCATCTAAACCAGCTAATTAAAAAAACATTTTTGTATTTAAAATAATTAATTACTAGCCAATATAGCGTGATATGCGCGTTACGTACACGTTTCTTAATTTAATTGCCTAATTGTCAAATTAAAATCAATATTAAACAGCTACATCGGCTTTAATAAAATTTGTATTTAATTTTAATTTTAACTTTAATCGACTTTCAGTAATCTGTAACTTTTATTTAAAACATAACATTTTATCACAGCACGAATTAGAAACAATAAAAAAAAACAAGAAAAAAAATTAGTAAGTTAATGTGGTATCGTGATAAGATATTCTTAAAACACATTCTGGAATTCTCAGTCTTTATGCTGATGTCTTCCATTTTCGACACTGATCCATTTTTGAAAATGTTTACAATTGAAAATTTTCCAAACTTGTTTAGTTTTGAATGTTTATGGTTCAAAATCATAAAATTTTGAACATTTTTTTAAATAGGTTTTTCTTGAAGAGCTGCAATTGAAGATCCTTCAACTTTCAATGTGTATAATTTAAAATTATGTAGTTTTAAATGTATTTTTTAGTAGTTCAACTTTGAAAAATTACAGTTGATAAATTCTTCAATTTTAAATTAAAAATTTTTTTATTTCATGTTTTTGTAGGTCAGAAGTCAACGTTTTAATTCTAAATTTTCGAAATGATAGCGAATGTAAACCATCAAAATTATAGCTGTTTTTAATTGCAAAACGTAAAACATTAATGAGTTTTATTGTAAACTATCCAAATCAAAAACTTTTCAATTTTAAAGATATACAAAGAAAAATGGTTAATTTGGATGATTTTTAAGATGAAAAGCCAAGTTTTCACTTCTAAATCTTCGATATTGAAGAAAATTTGAATGTAAATCATCTAAATCACAGCCTTTTTAAATTCCATAACTTGGAGCAAACATTTTTTCTACATTTTCAAAATTAAACGCATTTCGATTTTAAAGATGTTTAAATAAAAATTCTTAAATTTGGCTGATTTTGAAGATCAAAAGTCAAGTTTTCAATTCTAAATCTTCAAAATTCAAGACATTTCGAACGTGAATTATCAAAATTTTAGAATTGTTAACTGTACATTTTCAAAATTAAACACTCTATAATTAAAAAAAAATCAATTTTCAAGATTTATATTTTAAAGTCATGTAATTTGGATCATTTTTTTCAATATCTGAATTTTGAAGATTTATAATTAAAAATTCTGTTGTGAAGATTTACAACTGAAAACTCTTCAATTTCAAAGATGTATAAATAAAAATTCTTGAATTTTGAAGACTAGGATCATTTTGAAAATCAAAAGTCAAGTTTTCAATTCTAAATCTTCTAAGTTGACTAAAATTTCTATTTAAATCGTTAAATTACAGAATTTTTAATTGGAAAATTTTTAATTTTTGTTTGTAAAAATTAAAAGCTCTTCAAATTAAAAAAATTTTTATTCAAAATTCTGCAAATTTTAAATCTTCTAAACTAAAGAAATTTGACATGAAAAGTGTCAAAATTACCGAACTTTAATTTTAAAACTTAAAACTTCCATAATTTTCATTTGTAAATTGTCAACATTAAACAGTCTTCAATGATAACGATTTAAAATTCAAAGTTCTACAATAATTTTGAATATTTACAAGGTACTGACTACTATTGCGGAATCTTCCCTAAGACGGAAAATTCCGTAGCGGTAGACTGTTCGTATTAACAATTGAAAATTGTTCAATTTCAATGATTTGTTATTTGAAATTCTTAAATTTTAAAAATGTATAAATAAACGTTCTTGAATTAAGATGATTTTGAAGATCAAAGTACAAAGATTTTCAATTATAAATCTTCCAAATTGATGAAATTTCAAATTTAAATCATCAAAATTACAGAATTTTTAATTCTAAAACGTAAAAATTGCATACTTTATAATTGTACGTTTTCAAAATTAAAAACTCTTCCAGTTTAAAGAGTCACAATTCAAATTTCTGTAATTTTAAAGAGTTAGAATTGATCATTCTTAAATTTTGAAAATATAGAATTGCAAATTATTCAATTGTCAAGATTTATATCTTAAAGGTATGTTATTTTCAACGTTTTTTTTTTGTTTTTGAATAATTCAATTTTCACGATTTACAATTGAAAATTCTTCAATTTTAACGATTTTCAATTTGAAATTCATCAATTTTGAACATTTTAAATTTAAGACTCTTCAGTATAATATGTGTAGGTAATATAAAATGATGCAAATCTGAATCCTTTTTTGGCATGTTTCAATTTTGAAGATTTCAAATTGACATTCATTTAATTTTATAGACTTCCAATTGTAAATTCTTCTAGTGTGAACAATAAAAATTACAGCGTTGATTTTTTCACATTTTCAAATTTCAATTTTTAATATTTGCAACTGAAGACTGTTTGATATTAATTGTATGGTAAAGAATTTCCATTCAATTGTAACAACTTAAAATGCAAACAGAATTTTAAATTCAGAAAAGAAACTTCAAAAACATAAACTCAAAGAAATTCAAATTGTGTAAAAGAATTCCACAAAAAAAAAACCTTAAAAAGAAGTATGTTTCCAAAAGTCAATTTAAAAAATAAATTCAAAAAAGTCAATTTGTGTAACTGAATTGGAATTGCGCAAAAAGATTTCAAATGAAAAAAAAAGTATGTTTCCAAAAAAAACGTGTAATTTTATAAGATGTCAAACTGACATATACTAATAAACTGTCAAACTGGGTTGTAGAAAAAAATCAAGATACAAAAGTACGCGATATGTGAGCGGAAACATAAGAGTTTCAATGTGGACAAAGTGAACGAATGATTTTGAAGATTATTAAATATAATTTTATCTTAATTAGAAAAGCAATTCTCTAATATAATAAAAATTGTCGAGAGAATTCGAAAGATCTTCTTCTTATAAGTAAGAAGGACGAAATAATTGGCATGGAGAAAAGTTTTATTCTATTTTTGTAAATCGAGACAGATCAATAAAAATTTATTGACAATAAAAATATTTGAGGATCTAGGGACTTGGGTTGGATGTAACGATATATCCTTTGGAATTGATTCTTGTTTTTTGTTCGGGGTTTCGGGTTCCGACACGTCTTGTGTCCTAAACGTGGCCCAAACCCAAACTCGCTTGGGCCAAAGAAACCAACCCAATGCTTGAACGTTTCATGCGCGTGGAACGCAGAAAACTTTCAAGTTCTTTCTGCCAAAGGTTCGATTATATCGGACCGATGGGATGCCGCCGTAAACGCCTTGCTATCTAAGGGCTGCTGCCACTCGCAAGAAATTTCAGGACGTGAGATGCGAACCAATAGACCAATCCTGTACATTTCAGGGGGTTATGCAATGCTATGCGGCGCTAATGGCAGTTTATGTGTGTAATTACATTGATACCTGCACCACAAGGTTCAGTAACTTGTTACGTAAGTGGTCCAAACAAGGGGTGAGGATTCAACGAATCAAATTCTCCGTACAGAAACTTTTGTCCTGGGTGGGCATTAGGATCGTTCAATTTTATACCTTCAAAAATTCGACTTTCGACTTTTGGTTATCGATCCCCCCTATACTATCTCTGCAAAAAATATAGAGTCCTCAATTTTTATACAGATTATAGTAAAAATCTCAGCAGAAAAAAATTCTAAAAATATGGACAAAGTAGATGATGCTATACTGATACAGAGTTTTTCAATTTTTACTTGATTAGCAATTATTTCCTGATGAGTGAAAGGTAAGTAGTGCACTACCGTCGGAACTTGTCGGTACGACCAGCGCGAGTTGTATTAAAAATCACTGCTGACTTTGAAACGTGATTACACGTTCAAAAAAAAGGGAGAAACTTTTCTAAACTAGCTGTGAATTCGATCTCAAGTGTTTCCACTTTGTTTGTATTTATTATTATATGGTGCTCAATTGCTCATTTCACATAAAGACAAATTTCATACAAAAAAATTTTTAAACACAAAGACAAATCAGAAAAATCAAATTTTGTATTCGAAATGATAATTTTTCGAGCTGGGAAAGGAAAGGTAAAAGTTGTGTCGCACCCTATCCCTTTCCCAGCTAGATGATTTCTTTACAAAAATTGTCAGGATTATCCTATTTGAAAATTTATGATCAAAAAGTCTTTTCTATTCATGCGATAACTTTGAAGTATGTCGATGAAAACAGTTTTTCTGATTGAAACAGATGTTTCAAATATTATAAATGAGCATAACTTCCTTAATCTTCAATAAAGTGTATTAATATTATAGATCAATCGATTTGCCTCGAATCAAGGAATCTTTTCCGTTCTTGCATCAATTTTGAATTATGTTAATGAAAAAAAGATTTAATATAAAAACCGTGTTTCCAAATATTATGCATTACCATAGCTTCCTTACTCTTCAATGAAATGTATCAATATTATAGGTCAATCGATTCGTCTCGAAGCAAGGAATATTTTTTATTGTTTCATCAACTTTGAATTATGTTAAAGAAAAAGGTTTTACTATAAAAAACCGATTTTTAAAATATATAAATTACCATAACTTCCCTAATTTTCAATAAAATGTATCAATATTATAGATCAATTGATTTGTATCGAATCAACACATCTTTTCTATTCTTGCATCAACTTTAAATTATAAGAATGAAAAAATTTTTACCATAAAAATCGATTTGAAATATAATATAAATGGCGATAACTTCCTTGCTCTTTGATAAAATGTGTTAATATTTCAATATTAATTCTACAAGGGTCAATCGATTCGTCTCGAATCAAGAAATCTTTTATATTCTTTTATATTTTTAGAAATCCTTCGGTCAGTTTCAAGATATTAGTGGTGAAAAAAAGCCCTCCAAATTTCATCAATTTATCTTCAACCGTTTTCAAGTTATCGTGTTCAAAAAAAAGTGTGACATCCACACACACACACACATCCGGACAATTGCTTAGAACATTGTATTAGACATTTTTAAATTGAAGAAGGTTTAGTTAAACGAATTTAAAATTTTTGGAAAATGTTACCATTACAAAGCTTCCTCTGTGAGGAAGCAAAGATCGTTGGAAAACTTATTAAATTTTTCATCGAGTAACCTCTACTATAGATATTTTTGACTTCTTGAAGAGAATAAAACACGTGATAAGTTTGAAAGAAAATAATAAATAAATAATAAATAAATTTAAAAATGTACATGCGGGCCTGGCCGACAGCGGTGATCGCCGACTGAAACTCGACGCAGACACGCTTGGACACTTTTAATCATATCTTGGGAACCAGTGAATATTTTTGAACTTTCATTGGATTAAGTTAAAGATAAGAGTTTCAAGACCAGGTCGAGTCAATTTCATTTTTTTCCATAAGTTTCCTAAGTCACAGCACGAGTTGAAGTATAGGAACAAAATATGAGATATTCTTGGCGATCACCGCTCTCGCGGCCGACAGCTGTAATCGCCGACTGAAACATGGCATTTGAGACTTGGACATTTTGAATCGTATCTCGAGGATCGGTGGAGATTTTTTGAGTTTTACTGGCTTGAATTACAGATAAGACTTTGAAGACTGAGTAGTATAAATTTCAGATTTTTGCTACCATTTTCCTAGGTTTTGCCCAAAGTTGAAGTCGAGATACAAAATTCGAGAAACGCGAAGTGAGGTGAAATGTGGGGATGGAAAATGGGAACTGAAGGGGAAATGACGGTGATTTTTGGGAAGTTAGGGGACATTAGAGAAGAAAAAGTAGGGTAATTAAGGGGAGCTGTAGGAGGAGGATTAGGGAAGTGAGGCAAAGTGAGTAGACAGGAACTAGGAGAAGTAAGGGGTAATGTGGAGAGGGTAAGTAGAGTAAAATTCGGGAGGAAAAGTAGGAGAAGTGAGTGTAACTGAGGGGAAGTTAGGGAGATGATTAGAAATGAGGTTGAGAGGGAGGGGAAAGTGAGGGCTGGGGAAAGGAAATAGGGGAAGGTGATTGTTAGCTGGGGGCGAGAAGAGGGGGAAGTAGTGAAGGAAGAAGTCGGGGAAGGGGGCGAAGTGTTATTAAGTGAGGGGAGAAGTAGTAGGAAAAGGAAGGTTTGGAAGGGGGAGGTTCGAACCACTTATTTAATATCTTAATAGGCTATGAAACCCTTTTTTGTACTTTTTGTACTTTGTCTATTTTTTTTTTTTTTGCAATTCGATCAACATTATCTGCTCCCCCAGGCTTTTGAAATTAACATGAGATTTTAAATGGGAAAAGCACGATTTTCGAAAAAATTGAAAATAGAAGTACTTGTAAACTTTTTGTCAATTAAATTTTAGTCACCTCTTAAGGAATGTTCAAGGAATAATTTCCAACCAATAACTTTTAATTTTGACCCTCAAAAATCTCCTTGTATTGTATCAGGAAAATGCCCCAAAAAATGCAAACATCAAAATAGTAGTTTTTTATATAACATTCATGCTAATGATGGTATTTTTTGAAACTTTTTCAACACGAATTATGTGTATTTCATAATTGACAAGTTCTCAAGTATTTTTCAACTATTTTTTAATTGTTTAAACAATTACTATATGTTTAAACTGTTGTTTACCCTGTAAAGCGTGAAAAGTTATTATTTCTCGGGATAAATGATACAGTTGGTGAATTTTGAAGACAATATTTCTCATTTAACATATATGGTAATTATTGAAACAATTGTCATTTGTTTAAATGATTTTTTATCGTGTAATTCATGTACAGTTATTATTGTCTAAAATTAAAGACACAATTAACAAATTTTGAAAAAAATTTGGAAATAAATGGTTAAAAAATGAAAATTGTATAAATAATTGCTGAATATCCTCAACAAATAAATATCACTCTGAACATTCATTAACTGTATCACTGATTCCAGAAAATAGTAACTTTTGAAGTTTTAAAGGGGAAAACAATTGTTAAAAAATTAAATTTTTAAAAATAATTGCATACTATCTTTAAAAAAATCGTAAATTCCAGAAAATAATAACTTTACATGCTTTACAAGGTGAAAATTGTTTATACAAGTGAAAATAGTATAAATAATTGCTGAACATCCTCAACAAAGAAATATTACCCTCAACATTCGTTAATTGTGTCATTAATTTCTGAAAAGCCTGACTTTTCACGATCTGATTAATTAAAAAATATTAAACAATTTGGCATTTATCGAATAAACATGACTCATTGGGAGGGGGGAGGTAAAAGTCGTGCCAAAAATCAGGTTTCTGGAATAAACAAGTTTTTTAAGATTTTAAGATTTGAAATGGTATTATCAGTCATGTATTATGAAAGAAAAACATTATTTTGTATGAAAAAATCTGCCCGCTGCGCGGGCACATACTCATCGCCCGTTACGCGCGCGGCTCGCAAGTTTGAGCGCGCCTGCTCTCGATAATGTATTTACCTCGCGCTACGCGCTCGGTCTTTGTATTTCCCACACATTTGTGCACAAACTTTTTAAAATTACAGGTCAAAGCATCAACAATTGTTATTTGGTGATTGTGAATTCTCCTTTGTTAAAGTGTTATTAAATGTTATTAATATGTTATTAAAGCTTGTGTCCTTTTTCCAAAAAGTTAATTTTCTTATTCTCAGTATATTTTTATAACAAGAGTTTATAACAAATTTGTAGATCTTTTTTGGTTGAACAACTTTTATCTTCTCATTTTTGTTGTCTCCCGTGTCGCTTTTCCAAAAATTTCATTTTCTTATTTTTAAACTTATTTTTGAGCAATAAAAGAAAATCTCCTCGTCCTATCTAAAAATAATGATGAATAAATTTGTTGATCTTTTTTGGCTGAACAACTTTTGTCTAGTAATTTTTTTCGTTCCTTGTGTCGTTTGTCCAAAAATTTTATTTTTTATTTTATTTTTTACGATTAAAACCAAAACTACGCGTTTCATCAAATTATAATCTTACAAATTTGTAGCCCTTTTTTAGGTGAACAACTTTTATCTCGTTATTTTTTTCATAGCTTGTGTCGTTTGTCCAAGAATTTAATTTTTAATTTTTAATGTTGTTTTTTACGAATAACACAGAAACTACTCATCCTATCAAAAAATTATCAATAATAAATTTGTAGCTCTTTTTTGGGTTAACAACTTTTGTCTTATTTTTTTGTAGGTTTATATTTGTTTGTTGCATAATTTTTGTGAATTCATCTTTTTTCGTATCTTGCATAGTTTGACGACAAAATGGCATTTTTGTTTTTTTTATTATTTTATGAGCGATCAAAATTTGAATTTTCTAATATGTTTAAAATATAAATTATACATATATATAATTTATATTTTAAACCCATATTTGAAAGAAAAAAAATCAAAGAAAAATAGCACAAAAATGATTTTTTAATCAATCATTGAAGAAAGAAATTTTTTTTGAAGATACTTGTACAAATAGAACAGTTTTACAACAATCTTGATGGGTAAACTGTTGATAATTTTTTATTAGGAACATAGGAACGAATGCTAGAAATAAACGGTTTCTTCGCCAGAGACAATAAAGAACTCGTGCTTGTTACTCTAAATCTAAAAGTTTAACATTGATTCCCCTGATTGTCACACTTTTCGGGGTCTAAGTCTAAAGTGCGACCGAGAAACGATACTGTGAAAAATCATGATTATTTGAACATGATCAGCTGATTTGGTCTTTGTGAAAGGTAGTCAGTCAGTCAGATCATACTTACAGTGAGCGTAGTCACAGTCGCGTGGTTTCAAGGTCAAGGCAAGGTTGACACGCGTCTTGCCACGCTACGATCATCGTGACTAGTGGGGGGGTCGCTTGATTCGTCGTCATGCATGTAATGGCACGTCCCAGAACTCCGAGGCACGACTGTCAGTATCATGATCCGGATTCCGACCTCGCAGGAATTTCAAAAAAGACCATAACTAAATAGATCGATAAATAAACCAGATATGGGTCATTTTCACATAAGGGGCGAAAAACTACAGGAAAACGGGCCACATAGGGATAGAGGGGGGGGGGGGAGGTCGTCAAAAATCGACGGAAAATGGGCCTCGTATTTTATGGAAGCCCCCTAACTTAATTTTTTCACATTATAAGTTGGATTTTGCATGAAAGAGTTAGGTCTGCTTTGCTGCTAAGGAGCTGCGCGTAAATTACGTAAAGGTTTTTCTGAAATTTTGAACCTCTGCCCCAAACACTCACCCACCCACTCATATCTTACGTAATTTTTTTCGTGAATTTATTTGGGGCTCATCCAAAAATAAGGCAAGTTGATTTGGGTGGAGGGGGGAGGGTGATAAGCTATTACTGTTTCTTATGAATTAACAAAGAAGTTCATATTTCAACCAAGTAGTTAAATTTTCAACCAAAAAAGTTGAATGATCAACAAAAAATGTAGTAGTTGATATTTTAACCGAGAAAAGATTTTCATTTTCAATCAAAAACAGTTGAATTGGAACACAAAACACGAATTTTCTACTGAACAGTTTGAATCCTCAACTAAAACAGATTAATTTTCAACCAAACAGTTGCATTTTCAAACAGAAAAGATGAAATTTCTACAAAAAGGAAAATTTTCAACCAAATAGATGGATTTGCAACCAAAAATATTAACTTTCTAAAAAAATAAGATTTCTCAACAAAATAAATAGAACCAAATAGATGAATTTTCAACCAAAATGATGAATTTAATTAAATAAGGATTACAATTAATTTATTTTATTTTTATATTTAATTTTTAACAATATAGAAATATTTTCAGCAAAGTAGTTCAATTTTCAACCAAAGAAATGATTTTTCAACTAAAATTATGAAACTTGACAAAAAAAAAAATTTTAAGAAATTTGTAGTTCAATTTTCAATCAAGGAGTTGAATTTTCAACCAAAAAAGGTTTTAATTTTAAATACAAACCAATTTAATTTAACCAAAAATACGAAATTTTAACAAAATACATGAATTTTCAACCAAATAATTAAATTTTCAACTAAAAAAGATTAATTTTCCACCAAAAGTGGAATAGTTAAATTTTCAGCTGAAAAAAAATTATTTTGCACTAAAGAAATGAATTCTTAACTCAAATGATGAATCTTCAACTGAAAAAATGAATTTTGAATAAAGTGGTTTAACTTTCGACCAAATAGTGGAATTTTCAACCCGAAAATGTAGATTTTTAACCAAAAAGTTCATTTTCAACCAAAAAGTTGGATTTTTAACCAAGCAGATACATTTTCTACCAACAAAAACCGAGTCTTCAACAAAATACATAAATTTCTGACCAGATAGTTGAATTTTCAACCAAAAGAAGATTAATTTTCTAAACAAAAATATAAATCAACAAATTACATCCATTTTCAACCAAACAGTTGAATTTTTAAACTAAATAAAATCAAATTCTAACCAAAAATGGAAAAGTTTAATTTTCATGAAAAAAATTAATATTCAATTATAAAAATAAATGTTTGCGGAATAGTTCATTTTTCTACCAAATAGTTGAATTTCTACAAGAATGTGAAATTTTCAAGACAAAAGGACGAATTTTTCAGACAAAAATTTAATTTTCGACCCGAAAATATGAATTTTCAACAAAAGAAATCATGCGCAACCAAATAGTTAAATTTTCAACCAAAGAGATGAATTTAATTAAATAAGGATAACAATTAATTTAATTTATTTTAATATTCATTTTTTACCATGAAAAAAATATTTTCAACAAAGTAATTCAATTTACAACCAAAGAGATGAATTTTCAACTAAAATTATGAATCTTAACAGAAAACATGAATTTTCAAGAAAATATGTAGTTCAGTTTTCATCCAAGGAGTTGAAAAAAAAATATGTCAATTTGAAATACAAAACAGTTCAATTTCACCAAAAAGGACAGATTTCAACAAAATGCTTGAATCCTCAAGTACAACAGATTACTTTTCAACCAGTTTTAATTTTTTATAAAAAAAATTGATTTTCTACCGAAGAAAGTCGAATTTTCTACGAAATACAGGAATTTTCAACCAAATAATTGACTTTTCAGCTTTCCAATTTTTTTTTTCAATTTTCCACCAAAAATAGAATAGTTAAATTTGCAGATAAAAAAATGTACTTTGAGCCAAAAAATGGATTTTTAACTCAAATGATGAATCTTCAACTGAAACAATGAATCTTGATAGAAGTGGTATAGTATAATAATTTAAATAAGCATTGAAGGTAATATTTAATATATTAAAAGTATTAAATAAGGAAACTGGAAATTTTCCTTAAAAAATAAAGTTATGTTTCCATTGCCCACTTTTTGATTTCGGACTACACCCTTTTTAATTCGGAATATAAAAAGTATGCCGAACTACGCAACATTTTCGGCCCTAAGCAAATTTTGAAATTTTGCTTTTGGAAAACTGAATACCTATTGTTATTAACACATTTTATTTTTTAAAACTAATTTTATCAAGGTTACACATTCTTTATTGTTCGTTACGTGAATATTTGCCAAGTATTTGTTAACTAATTAGAAATTATTTAAATAGTTTTTTTCCTTATTGCTCACGAAACGTTAGTTAACAGTTTGAGCAATTGCAAAATGTCTTTAACAAATATTTTTCATAACATTGATGAAATAATGTATCATCGATCTCAGTAAATATTAACTTTTCATTTGTTACAGGGAAAATACAATGTTTAAAAAAAATAATAATGGTTTCAGGCAGTTGAAAATTATTTAATTTGTTGTTCCCCATATTAATCTAATGGGATTTTTAAAAAACCGGAGGCACGTCACGCACGTGTTATATTGACCGATTTCAAAAAAATGAAACTTCTTGTCTTCAGAATTTTCACAAATTGGTGGGAATAATTACCCTACACCTTGGCAAAAGCTAGCAATTCACAATTAAAAATTTCCGATTAAAATCAATTGATTTCCATTGCCACCATTTTTTACACAAGGGAGAGAAGCTGACAAGTTTTCAGAATTTAAGGTTCTGTATGTGGTATTCCACATGATTGGATATTTTAAAAGAAAAATTTACTGTAAAAGAAAAATCATCAAGTATTGAGGAAAGCTAACAAGTTTTACGAACTTATAAGGTTATTATTGGATTTCCTAAACAGAATTTTGCGCATTGATCATCTTTCATATTAAAATTGTAAAAAAAATCTTATTTTTCTTAACTTTGTTCAAACAACAGAAGGCAATGTTTTTAAATTGGAGACAGGCTACGTTGCGTTTATAATTTCACAATATGACCTTCTTATTCTTTCAATTGAGTTGAGAATGCTACACCATCGTGTTATTTTATTAAACATTTCTATTTTTTACGTTTTAAATTTTTATAACCTTTCTTTAATTATTATATACAGTCCTAAGTAAATTTATTTATTTGTATCAAGCAATTAGACGCTTTCCACTATTGAATTAGGAATTATCTTGACTGATTGAATTAGTAATTTTCTACTAATCTTTGGTATCTCACTTTTCGCTTATCGAATCTGTAAAATTTCCTTCTTATAAATAACCATCTTTGGGCATTCAATTGCATATCTATTCAAACTGATGCTTATTTCAGGCAAATAATTTTCAAAAAGTTTTCTAAATAATAGCAATTTTCTATACAAGATAAGGCAAATATACAAGCAAAAACAATTTTGAAAATCAAAGACAGAACTTTGTGGAAAAGTAGCGCATAAAGACCCTGAATATGTATAATTAATTGCGAGTTCATCGATCCATTGTAATTTAAAGATTCTAAAAAATTATTATTTTTCTTAACTTTGTTTAAAACATCAGAAGGCAATGTTTTTAAATTGTGGCAGGCTATGGCAGGTTTACAATTTACAATACAAGTTCAGTAGAGTTAAGAATGTAACACCATCGCGTTGTTTTATTAAATTTTTCTATTTTTCACGTTTTCAATTTTTATAACACTTTTAAAATTATTATATACAGTCCTAAGTAAATTTATTTATTTGCATCAAGCAATTAGTAGGTTTTCACTACTAAATTGTCAAATATCTCAACTAATCGAATTATTAATTTTCCACTAATCTCTGGTGGCTCAATTTCATACTTATTCAGCTGATGCTTATTCAAGCAGATAAGTTTTAGAACGTTTGTTAAGTAATTTCAATGTTCTATGTAAAATAAGGAAAATATACAACCATAAAAAATGTTGATAATCGAAAACAGAACTCTGTTGAAAATTATCTCATGAAGATCCTGAATATGCAATTCATATATTGATCCATATTGAACTTATATTGATCCATTATATTTTTAAGTTTGTGAAAAATTCCTATTTTTCTTAACGTTCTTCAAACAGTAAAAAAACAATAATTTGAACATGGAAACAGACTAACGTCACGTCAACAGTTCCTCAATATGGTCTTCTAATTGTTTCAATAGAGTTAAAAATGTTAAACCATGATGTTGTTTTATTAAACTTTTCTATTTTTCACGTTTTCCATGTTCATAACTTTTTTAAAATTATTATATACGGTTCTAAATCATTTTCTTTTTACGAAGCAATTATTTTTCCACTACTGAATTGGGAAATATCTCGACTACTCGAATTAGTAATTTTCGATCAATCTTTAGTGGCCCACTTTTCGCTAATCGAATCTGAAAAATTTCAGTAGTAATTAGTTTAATTTCATCAAATTATATAATGTGTTATAATATAAAATAATACAATATTAATACATATAATATTTTCTATTGATATAATATTTTTCATAAATCCCCGCTCCCCGACCAGCCACAATTTTGAAGTTATCAAAAAATATGCTATCGCAATGGTAAGCTGTATTTTAAAAATATTTCTCAAATGTTACTCTTTTTGGTTGAATTTTATTGTTTTTTTTTTTTTAATTCAACCATTTGGTTGAAAATGCATCTTTTTAAGTTGGAAATTAGGCTATAAGGTTAAAGATTCAACTATTTCCTTAAAAATGTAATTATTCTGATGAAAATTCAAATATTTGATAAAGTCACTTTTTTTTTAAATTCAACTTCTGGATTCAAAATTCACGCTATATAGTAGACAAGTCATCTTTTTTAGTTGAAAATTAACTTTTTTGTTGAAAACTCTACTATCTTCTAAAAAATTCGTCTTCTTGAATGAAAAACTTTACTACTTGGTTAAAAGTTAAACTATGTTGAAAATTCGTCCCTTTTGCTTGACAGTTTAACCAGTTGGTTGTTAATGACACTGATTGTTTAAAAATTGATTTTATTTTTTGAAAATCAAATATTGGTTGAAAATTCATCTTTTAGGGTTAAAAATTTATCTCTTTTGAAAGAAAATCTTTTTTTGTTAGAAATTCATTCAAAGCGTTTCATATTGAAATGAATATGGTATCAACATTAGTGTTATTTGAAAGAATACAGTCCCCTACTATTTTTATATTCTTGTGAAAAATCAAATAAATTTTGTTTTGATTTATTGAAAAATCATTCGCAAAATCAAAATTGGATATTTATTCAACCTTCTAAACTAAATCAAGATAGCTTCGCAACCTCTTGCCATATTCCTGGTCCCAAAACCGTTCTCCGAAACCATACAATAAGATCTATCGAAGGTCAATATTACATGCGAGAATAATATGATAAATACCTTCGACATGCGTGTCATTATCAGAAAATCTATCGATAGCAAGCATTATTAAGCCGTCAAGTAAGCGATTGTAATTGGACGTTCACCTCGCATTCTTTATGTTGCGACAGCCTACATAGACCCTGATAATGTATTACAATTTTTTATCAACGATTGTCTTACAAAAGGCGATCATGCCTTCTTTATCTCTTCATTTTTGACAGCATGGGGTCCAATCTTCCTCAATTTTTTGTACCATTACTTTAAGGTCTCGGATGATAAGCAGGGTCGATAATGTTTCAAGAGAGATAAATGAGTTCTTATAGGCTATAAGGGAATCACTGGCTGGCGATTTTATCGTTTTTGATAGCAATAGTGACTTTCATTTTTTTGGAATATGCTCATAGCATCGAAATGTGGGAATCTTTATCGATCCATTGGGTGCGGCATCAGATTGATGATCATTCAGAGAGACCAATTTGTTTTAATACGCTAAATTCATTCTGTTGGAATCAACATTTTTCTTAGTGGTTATCGATTCGCGATTGATTTCTGAAATAAAAATCAACAGGGTTGCCACAAAATCCCAATTTCGAAATTCCTTGACTTTTCCCTGATTAATTTTTCATTCCCCTGAACGGTCTAAATCTTTTGTTCTAACTCACAAACATAATATTTTAACCACAAATGGAAGAAAATAAATTTTCAATTAAGACAATTGATTTTCAGCCAAAAAAAGGAATTTTCATCAAAATAGTTAAATTTTCAACCAAACTGTTGAATCTTTGGTAAAGAAAAAAAGAATTTTCAATGAAAAGTGTAATAGTTGATATTTCCACCAAAAAAAGAAAATTTCAACAAATTAGTTGAATTTTCAACCAAACCAGACTAATTTTCAAACCAAAATAGTAATTTTCAACTAAGAAAGATTTTTCAGTAAAAAAAAATCTCATATAAAATGTGAAATTTTTAACACAAAAAGATGAATTTCCTACAAAACAGTTGAGCTTTCGACTCGAAAATTTGTCTTTTTAACAATAAAGTTTAACTTCCAACCCAAAAATATGAATAGTCTACGAAAATGATTGGATATTCAACCCAAAAAATATTTCTACTAACAATAGAATAGTTGAATTTCCAGTTAGAAAAATTAATTTTCATCAAAATAGTTAAATTTCAGCAACAAAAAAATGAATTTTTGATAAAAAATATAATATTTAAATTTTCAGTAAAAAAAAATTATTTTCAGTCAAATAGTGAATTTTCCATAAAAAAGACAAATTTGCAAAAGAATACATGAGTTTTCAATTGAAAAAGATAAATTTTCAACAAAGAATAGAATAGTTAAGTTTTCAGTTAGAATAACAAATTTTCAACAACAAAAGAACGAATTTTCGACAAAATAATTGGATTTTCAACCAAAGAAATTAATTTCAGGCCAAAAAGATGAAATTTCAACTAATCAGATAACTTTCCTACCAAAGAGGACGAAATTTCCACAAAATAGTTGAATTTTCACCTAAAACAGATACATTTTCAACTTAAAATAGAATAGTTAAATTTTCAGTAGAAAATTTAATTTTTATCAAAATAGTTAAATTTTCAACCAAAAAGGATGAATTTTCAACAAAATACATGAGTTTTCCACTAAAAAAAAATAAATAATTCAAAAATAGAATATATCAATTTCTAGTCAGAACAAAAATGTTCAACAAAAAAAAATGATTTCCAACAAAATAGTTGAATTTTCAACCAATGAAATGAATTTCTAACAAAAAGGATGAAGTTTCAACGAATCAGATTACATTTATACCAAAAAGCACGAATTTTCAACAAATTGTATGAATTTTCACCCAAAACGTGTCAATTTTAACTGAAAACAGAATAGTTAAATTTTCAGTAAAACAATTTATTGTTTAGTAAAATAGTTAAATTTTCAACCAAATAGATGAATTTTCATCCAAGAAGATTGAATCTCTATTAAAAAGATAAAATTTCGACAAAAAATGGAATAGTTCAATTTTCAGTTTACAGAATTAATTTTCAATAAAAGAAACTGATTTTTGGAGAAAAAAAAAATTCTCAACCAAAAACATAAATTTTAAAAACTTTAATGAAATACATTAATTTTCAAGCAAATATTTGAATTTAAGCCATTTTTAACGTAATACAGTTAAATTTTCAACTGAAGAAGATACATTTTCAACCAAACATGGAAATGTTAAATTTTCCGTTGAAAAAATTAATGTTCAACCAAATACAATAATTGTCAATAAAATATTTACATTTTGAATTAAAAAAAGGTATTTCAACTGAAATGATGAATCATCAACGAAAAAATTAATTTTTAAAAAGGTAGTTCTACTTTCAACTAAGCAGTTGAATTTTCGACTAAAAAATATGAATTCTTAAGAAAAAATCTAAAAGTTGATAGTTCAAACCAACCAAAAATCATTGTGATTTTTAACCAAATACAGTTGAATTCAACTAACCCAGATTAATTTTCAACCAAGCAGTTGTGATTTTCAACTAAAAAAGATGCTATCTCCACCAAAATAGAATTTTCGACCCAAAAATACGAATTTTCAGCAAAAAATTAAATTCTCAACGAAATATCTAAATTATGTTAAACTTCAGTTTATCGAGAATTCCCTGACTTTTCTTGAGTTTCTAAAATTCCCTGGCCTGATCAAATAGCTTCAGTAAAAACAACATTATGATTTTTACATTCTCATTCTAATGAGAAGGTATTGGTTTTATGTAAAATTTGACATAGTCGGTTTTCATCAAATCTCCACGTTTTGAGACCCCCTGAGCTAGAAAAAACGATTTTTACCAAGGTGTCTGTCTGTCTGTAGTCTGTCTGTCTGTCTGTCTGTCTGTAGCCACGATAACTTTCGAAAAAATGATCAGATTTGATTGAGCTTTGGCACACTTTTTTATGGCCGAAAAATAGAGAACGAGTTCGTTAACCAGCTATTTTGGATGAAAATCCAAAAAGTGAGCACATTTTGAAAACTTTTGAGACCACTTTTTTTGAAGATTTGAAAATTCTATGTACGGTTATTAGTAGTACGCAAAATGACGAACAAAATATTCTAATGACTTTTCGTGATAAAACAAAAATTACTGGAGTTATAGTTTATTATATATAAGTTTTAGAACGTTTGTTAAGTAATTTCAATGTTCTATGTAAAA
>CAKNYM010050522.1:4443-35876 GCA_932195095.1 Andricus curvator | reverse complement strand
ACGTAGTTTATTGAAAGTACCGCCAAGCCACTTTTTCTGTTAGGTCTACACCACTAGAATCAACCACAGATATTTATAGATTATTCATTAAAAGATTGATCAACGAAATCTGCGAAGATCATAATTTGTTGGATTATGAAACTTCCTCTCATGTTGAATCTCTTAATGGTAATTTTTTATTAAACTTTTCTGTTTATTGCTTTATATCCAAATAAAATAATCCTGATATCAGGTTTAATTTATGCTGCTGAGACGAAAAGCAAAAACTCATTGACAATAATAGAGAAGTTTATATGCATTAAGTTCTTTTTGTCATGCAAAAAAAAAATGGAAAAAAGACATACGATAAAAGAACTTTAGCCTGCTAAATGCGTCGTGTGGATTTCCCTTGAAAAAAATCACCACATCCTGCACAAGTTCATTATACACAATGATCTGCTTCTTACATTTTTCCTCTCCTAACCGCAAATTATCTGTACATATTGTATAGACAGTATCTTAAAAATGCGAAATAATGGCAACAGAAAATTTCTAGTGTATGATTCACTTCTTCGTAATTATTGTCGGTTAGTTTATAATGAAATGTATAATCAAGTTGTCGAGACAATTAAAAAGGATCACGATAAGGTTAATAAAAATGTGGCATTATAGAGTCACGATTTAATCAAAAACAATACAATTAGTCACTAATTACATATGATTTGCGATTTTTTGAAGCTTTAAGTGTGAATTTTCAAAGTCAAAAAAATATTTTTATTGAAGATTAAATTAAGAAAAACTGAATAAACTCTTTCTTTTTAGTATCCGATTGATCTCTTTTGTTATTATGTGTCTTGAATATTTCTATTATTTCGTACCTTCTATCAATTTATGTTTATTAATGCATTATTATATTATTTTACTATGATAGAAAAATACAGGTCAATGCTCTGAATTAAAACTAATCCTCCCTTTCAACTCAAATCAATAAATTTTTTTTTAAAGGAGCCTCTTCAAATTCAAAGGAAAACCATTCATAATCGAAATTTTCTCCCTTCCATCTCAATAAAAATGTTTAAAACAATAGAAGTCTTCCAGTTAAAAAAACTTGAAAACGAACATTTTCACCCTTCCAACTCAATAAAAATATTAGAAATAAAAAATTTACGCCTTCCAATTCAGAAAAAAGATTGAAAATGAAAAGTTCCCCCCTTCAACTTGATAAAAATGCCAAAAAGGAAAAGTGGCCTTTTCCAATTCAGAAAGAGTTACCAAAATTCTGTCCCTTCCAACTCCATAAAAATCTTTAAAATAAACAAATCTCCCCCTGCCAATTCAGATAAAAAATTGAGAGCCTAAATTTCATCCCTTAAACTCAATTAAAATTTCAAAAATGAAAAAATGGCCTCTCCCGATTCAGAAAAAAAAATAAACAAAAGTTTATCCCTTCCAACTCGGTGAAAATGATAAGAACAATAAAAAAGCCTCATCCATTTCAGAAAAATTTTTAAACCAAGAAAAATGGAATTTTCAACAAAATAGTATAATTCTCAACCAAAATATACTAATTTTCAAACAAAAAAATATTACATTTTTGAAGAAGAATTTTCAACCAAGAAAAATTGTTCATATAATTCTTCCAATTCATAAGATATTGAAACCCAAAATTTTCTCCTTTCCAACTAGATAGAAATCTTAAAAATATAAAATGTTCTCCTGCCAATTCAAGAAAAATTAAAAACAAAAAGTTCCTTCTTTCAAACTCAGTGAAAAATGTTAAAAATACAAAATTTGCCTGCCTTCAACTCAATAAAAATGCAAAAAACAAAAAAGTTCCTCTTGCAATTCGGAAAAAATTAAATAGCAAAATGTATTCCCTTTCTTTTATAATTAGAATTGTCACATTCATAATTTTTTTATACATAAATCCTTTTAAGATAAATTATTTGAATTTTAAGTCGCTTCAAATTAATAATTGTTCCATTCTTATTTACACATTAAAATTCAACACTTTCACTTACAAATTTAAAATGTTAAAAATGGAACAATTTAAAGAGTAACATTTAAAGTTTAAATTTAGCACTCTGAAGTTTAAACGAGTTAAGGCTATTTCAAACAATTCAGTTTTGAATATTTGATTTGTAATTGCCCATTTTAAATAAAACGTAAAATATTGTTAAATATTTATAAATTATTCTTCCTTTTAATCGAAAAATTTCAGATTGAATGGTTTAAAATGGAATATTTCAGACTGAAGCAATATTTTGATAGAATTTGAATGAAAGCGTTTAATTATCATGAGTCAATTAATTTGAAATTATTTCAAGATTGAAAATAGTTTTTAAAGTTTTATTCGGACATTTATATTTGTTTAACTGTAAAATGAATTATTGTTCAATTTTTAATACTCGAACTGCACCTCAATTTAAAAATCGCATTTCAAACTTATATTTACAGTTGATTAACTTGAAACGTTTTCTATTAACAATTTTCAATTTCAAACATCTTTAATTTTTAATTGTTTAAGTCTTTGAAACTTCATTTTTAAATTCTTTAAATTGAAAATGTACACATAAGAATGTAGACTTAAAATGGAAAAATTTTTAAGTAAAATATTTTACAATCATGCATTGTAAACTGAATGGTTTCATAATTGAAAAACATAATATTTCAAGTGATTGGATAGATTTTTCTTTAAAAATTTTGTAAAATTCTCGGTCCAAAAATAAATTCACTTTTATTTCCCATTCTCAACAAATCCCCAGTTCCCCTGTCCAGCTACTATTTTGTAATATTTTTAAAATTCAAAAACTGTGATTTACCGTTACTTTTCGTCTGCAATCTTTAGAATTAGCCCACATTCATTATAATATATATTTTTTCAAATATGCTTGAAGCCTGAAAGGGCCTGAGGCCTATTGGAAACTTGAGCAAAGCTGCGAATGGTGGCAGCACCTTCTGGTTCTGAACAACTTCGTAAGGCCCTTCACGAGGGAAGGGATTTCGGGGCCTCCCTCGTATCACGGAGAGTCGAAAGGGGCAAGACCGGTTCGAAATCTCTCAACTTACAAAAAATCTCACTAGATGGCGCCACTGTGCTGGAAGCTTGAAATCTCAGATTACCAGTTTGAATCGAGAACTGCAACGGAGTAGACAGGACGGTCAACCGCAGAATCATCCACTCAAATTCTTGGATTATCCTATTTTTGTTCAAAAAATTATTAAGTCCCACGATTTCATTCCCATAACTCAATAACAAAATGATTGCCCATTTTAAAATTTAATTCAGATATTAAAAAACTTTTAATTACTTTAAAATTTGAATTTCTCATAAGTTCTAAAGAAATTACTTGATATTTGTACTGAATTTTGCATAAAGACTTAGAACTAAGGAGAGAAGGGTTCGATGAAGAAGATCATTATGTAGTTTTAATGAAGAGATCAATATTTATTTGATACTCGTATATCATAATAAGCGTGGTTTTTCTATCTTGACAATAGAGGAATAATACAATTTTATTCGTTGCACTCATAAATATAAATAGAACATTTCATCTGCATTTACACATTTGCTCATTCACATACTTAAAAACTAGTACGACTTAGTAGCGAAACCAAGCCTACTGTACAAACGTATTATCTCCTTTTGCTCTAACAGTGTTATCACTACAACAACACATACTTGGAGTTTTAGGTTTAACGAGAAACAGAATGGAAGACCTCTGTGATTCTTGCTGTATAAGGCACTTATCATAATAGAACTATATACACTATACAGGACCAGTATCCCTCTCGAATGAAAAATCCAAACAATTAAACTCTCGAAGACTTTAGTACATAAATCTGACTATAACACAAAAATGGAGAGAATATTTTTTAAACCTTTAACATTGGAGAAGATCTGACTTAAGAATTAAGTAGACAAATATCACTGAGACAAAATATACAATATCACCATGAAAATGGAAACTTTTATCAACATAAATATAATAAAAATGTACAAGGCACTGATTCCAAGGCGCTACTGGCCAGAGGAAGAATCCCCTTAACGCTTAACAAAAGCTTATAGTCTTTTTTTCTAACACAAAAGTTGGTAACCCTTCTTGCATTCCAAATTGTCAAACAACTGAAACGTTCCACAACCCAAAATCTACCATGGTCTCCATGGCTTATCTTCGATTTCTGGCATTACGCTCTTCCTCATGACCAGAGCCAAAGGTTTTTGAAGAGGTGGACTATAAACCCTGGGGTCGAACTCTGGATCACTGGTGTATCCATTGGCTGGAGAGGTGGCAACATCCCTATGACTGGTTGTGTAAGCTGGGGACCGTGCCCTGAAAGCTGGAGGTGGTGCCTCGAAAGCTACAGGACTTCCGGCAGACGTCGAGGTGGAACTAGTTGACGATGACGAGGAAGATGCGGAGGCTGTACTCGCTGTCCTCTGGGGAATTGGGATTGGAATTAAGGATGGTACGAAAGGTGAGCTTGGTGCTGGAGAGGCAGCAGGTGAGGTGACTGGGGTGGCTTTTGCTCCGGCGGGAAGGACAAGTGCGATGTCTCCATTGGGGAGCCTCGTTGGTACCAACTGAAGACCAGCACCGTTGGCGTTGGTGAAGAAGATGCCGTTTGACTGTTGGACCTGGATCCTTGCTGAGGCGTCAACTTGGGGAAGAATATGCACTTGGAGTTGCGTCGTTTGAGGTGCAGGTTGGACCGGTTGTTGGGTTGCCGTCGTCGTGGTTGTCGTCGTTTGAGCAGTTGATCCGTTGTTGTCGACAGGTCCTAGGCAAGACGCCAAGTGGGCCATGAGACGTCTCTTGACAGACGCCTCAAGTCCGGGAAACCGTCCAACTTCTCCAGCACACTCCGTGAATCCCGCTCGGAATTTGTTGAGAACATTGGGATCCGTCGCTGCTGCAAGGGCAACCTGTTGCCTCTGGAGGGTCTCCAAGTGCTTTACCGTCATTTCCAAAATGTCGGCTTTTTCCAGCTTCGAATGTCTTGCTGGCTGTAACAAAAAATTAAGATGCTGGTTAGAAAACTGAATTTTTTATCCAGAGGAAAAATCATTTCAAGTGGGGGGGGGGGGGGGGAGAGAGGATTTCTCAGAGTTTAAACTTTCGAAATTTCAAACAACTTCGAAAGAAATAAGATAATTGTGGAGTTTAAATTGCATGCGATGTAGAGAGCAAATTTGCTGTTTTAACTTATCAGGTAATTACGATATAAAGGCTATTACTGATAGAAATGACATGAGTAAGAAGGCGATTAAGAATGATGAATGTAGACAGGTTTTTAACATATCGTTCTATTGTTTCCATATGCAGATTGAGACCGGTTTTAGGGTTGGAAGTAAATTAGAGAACTGTGATCTGGAAAATTTTCTGGTATGGACAGGAGTTGTTAGAAACTAATTTTACTGATAGAATTGATGACTTTAATTTATGTAAAAGGAGGTTCATCAGCGGTAAGAGACAAAACTTTTTAAGAAATTTGAAGATGTATGTATGGTCAGGAGTTGGTGTCTTTAGAAACGAATTTTACTGATAAAATTGAAGAGTCAAATGTACGTAAAGGAGGTGAAAGACAAAACTTCTTTAAAATTTTGAAGTTAAATAAACGGTTGATTTCAATTGTACACATTTTTTAAAAGCTAAACAAAATTCACTGGAGATCCAATAGTACACTTCAGATCAAAATTGTATTCCAGATTAATTTTTTCAGAAAAATTCAGATATTTGATTTCTGTCAAGAAGAATTTTTCAGGTTGGAGAATTTAAATTTAAAACATGCGAGTTTTATTGGAATGATACAGATTTTTTACGACTGAAGCATTTAATATTAACCGATCCAAATTTTTAATCAGTTTCCAATATCAGTTTCGGATTTGAACTCAACCTTTCAAAATAAATTTATGTGTATTCTTTAGGGAAATGCAAGTTAAACAATCTTTTGTTTATTTACTTTTTTGGCCATTTTTCAATAAACTGAAAAATATAATTCCAGAAAAAGAGGTTCAGAGTTTAGATGAAGAACTCTTCTTTGAATTTTTTTAAATTAAGAACTTCATTCTTGATTGAAGGGACGTTGGGGTAGGATAAATGAATGGATATATTGACGATAATGAAATATATTCGGAAGTAATTGAAATAAATTGAATAAGGGTACTTACGTCTTTCTTCATTGCGTCCAGGATGAGAGACTTCAAGTCGTTCAGACAATTGTTGATGCGGGCTCGACGTCTCTTTTCCATGATTGGTTTGTTGCTCTGTAATCATAAAAATAAGAACACATTTAAAAAATTGTTTCAGAGTTATAAGACATTCAAATTTTTTAGACTTTTTGGAAAATATGAACTTTTTCAAAGTAAAAAGTTTAGGCATCGATATTAAAAATATAAGAGAAATAAAAAATTTGTTAATCTTCCAAAGACATGATTTCCAAAAAGAATTGAGTTTAAAGACCGTCGCAAATATTTTCTTTCCATGGATACTTTATTTTTAAAAACTTTTTCATACTTTTTTTAAATTTCCTAAAAGATGAATATTTTGTCGGAAGTTCTCAGAATTTACATTATTGAAAGTCACCACCGATTATACGAATTGTTCAAAGTCCCATCCACAGAAACTAAATTTGAACTTGAAGAAATCGGTTACTTCATTTGGAAGTTGAAATTATTCGAAAAATTAGATTTCGAACTCTACACGTTGAATTTATTTTTTTAAGCCTATTTCAAATAACGTGCGAAGTTCGAATTTTCACACTTGAAAAAATCTATACTAATACAAGATTTTTCGGAACTTCGGTTCTCCTTTTAAATATTTCATTCACAATCTTTTTTTAAGTTTTATCGTGGTTTTGCGAAAATTTATTTTTGACCGTGAAGTTAAAAATTTCAAACTTGAAAAAAAATTGAAAACAGTCAATTCAATGAAAAACATGAAATTTCTTTTTAAATAAATTATATGATTTCCAATCAGTCATTACTGAAGTTATTTTTCGAACTTGGGTTTGGTGTGTTAAAATCCCATCTTCAATTCCAATTTTTAAACTCGCTCCAACTTAACTTCCCCAATTGCAAAGTTTGCAATATAAAAAAATCGAAATTTGAAACTAACCCGTCGATTCTCCCCAGATCTTCGAGTGGTCGTGGGGGTGGTGTTGGCAGTGGTTTGTGCAGGTGGTTGTCCTGCTTCCTGGGGCACGTGTTGCGCCGTTGGGGTGGCACCAACGGTAACAGCGCCGGTAGGCATACTGGCACCCACTCCGGTCACCATATTGACCGAATTTTCAAAATCACAAAATTAAAAAAAAACCGACAAAATTCACTGTCGGAAAAATCCACTGCACAGGTGTAATCCAATAAAAATTCACTTGTCTTCAGAAATCACTGTGTCTCCGAAATAAAAACTAGTATTCGATAGTTCATCGAAACTTGATCACTTGTAAAAGGTCCAAAGAAAATCCAAAAACTGAGATAATTCACCAAATCCGTATTCGACTACGCTCAAGAAGCACATCGACCTCTCACAAGGCGCGTCAGAGCTCGACTGATTCGAATCGAGCGCTGAACGTTCTCTGTCTCCTCTCGAGAACGTGGCGAACGTGGCTAGCGATGGAATGCTCAAGTCTCTGGAGGGGATGAAGAATTCTCGAGTAGGGATAGCGCGTGACGGTTATCCTGGACTTGCCCCCACCAGAAAATTCCGATACCCGAACGAAACTCGGATGCCTTTGGGGCCCTGCGCCAATCCCGCCCCACTCCTTTCAAGTCCCCACCAAGGCCCAAGCGATGCGTCGGCCTGCAGCCTGACGGACCCCCACCGGGGGCCGCCTGCTATTACCGTGCGTTGGGGTGAGGAGTCTTTTCTGGAAATCGGTATCGCCGAATTGAAGGTTCATTGTTAGGCACTTTGTCAATTAGAATTTCACCATTCGGTACTTAGGTTTACGGTTAACCCTTCCTATTCTGATGACTAGATCCTTAGCATGAAGTTCCATTGTCCGAATTGCATTAAATTTATGGAATTTGGAATAACTCTAAAGTTTCGACGTTAAACTGACCAGGGAAGCGGAGGGTCTAACACCTGCAGATCAGACTTGTGCAAATGAAGGTAGTGCAGGAATCATTCTCATCTTAACTTACAATAGTTACAATAGGTGTAAATGAAACGTAAGATAGACAAATTAGTTCCAGCAATTTTAAATATTAATACTTTGAAATTACTCGTTGTGGCCCTTTTTCGCTCTAATTTTCTCTTGAACATGAATCCTTTTTTGAACACCATATTTGATATTAGTGACAACCATTACTTTATCAATACCATCAGATTGAATTGCTAAGCCACCCCCTCATTCAGTTTTTACCATTGTTTATTGTTCTTCGCGACAAAAATTCTTGAATATCATTCTTACGTAAAAAGATGAATGATCACAATGAAGCCAGTGACTGTAATAAATCGCACGCGCGAGTCTCGGCAACGACAATCGTATTGGCAAGTTTGACCTTTGTTCGCTGCCAAGCGGAGCGAGAGGACGATCGCCTACACACGTATATGCGCGAGACGAATGCCTACTTGCACTCTTGCAGTACTTGGTCGCGTAGCATGAGAAGGATTTTCGATCGGCGTGGGGGAGGAAGTCAGGCACGTGCCAGAATAGCGAGCGTGCGTGCGTCAGTCAGCTTGGTGGCACTCGGTTATTTTTCAGTGTGTAAGACTTGCATGAGCTTGTGACGTCCACACGATGCCAAGTGTCAGGCTCTATATATCATTAACGGCGCCTGTTTTCTGCAGATAAAGAACTCCAGACTCTAATCATCACGCTCAAAAAAAAAATCATCACCCCACTTCCACTTTTATCGCCTTATCCTTTCAGTGTCAATAAAACCACCACCTAGAGCGCTGTGTACAGTAATCATCAGCTTATTTGCTTCTCTAATCATCATTTTTCAGAAATTCATTTCAAATATAGGTCTGACGACATCTGAAGTAGGGAATATATTATGAAGGCAGATATTCAAAATCAAGGAAGATTATTGCTTCATTGGAAATATTGGTTCAAAACTTGAATATGATAGTCGTTGATATAGGAATGGATTTTAAAACAGTACTAGAAATGATAAAAAGGAAGAAATGATGGAAATTAACTGTGGCATTATGCGGTTCAAACTCAAAGAGGAATTGAAGTTTATGAGACTTTTTAACAGTATATTTATAAATTTAAAGAAAGGAGAAACTTAAAAATAAGGTTGAAAGGTTTGATTGTACAACTACGTATTTTTCGGATAAATTAAAAGAAAGGATGAAATGCCAAGAGCACGTATGATCTCGACTAGAGACTGTGAGAAAGAGAAAGAACAGTACAATTCCCATCTCGCTTGAGTCCCTTGAGGAGGGAGAAGGACACCCACGTCCTCTTAGAAAGGGTGCAGGTAGAAAAGGACGACGTGGGTGAAAGAGTAAAAGAATATGGAGTGGGGATGAAAGCAAGTGCCAATCGGCTGCTGGAGATTCGTCCCGGCGCGCGACCTGCGAGCCCTGATTGGTTGGAACGACTTCCCCACGCGATCCACGAACAAGTTCGTGCGTGCCGCTCGACGTGCTTCGTGGGTGGAGGGGAAAAGACGTCATTCGGCTGCGAGCTGCTTGAGTGTCCGGCTGTGGCTTTGGCGCGTGGTGAGTCGAACGTCGATCGGCTGGCCGATCGCTGGCGGGGAAGAAGCTAACTACCTGTTGGCCTCGCACGAATTTATTTAGAGCGCGCTCGCCGCGACGCGTGAATCACACGCGTGCCAGAGACCATTCTTCACGCTGTATGTTTTGACAGCGCCAATGAATTTTTGATTTTTTTTTATAGAATCACAATTTAATGAGGAACAATTATAATCAAGGGGGTGTTTTTTTAAAAATGAAAATGAAAAAAGGCATGACAAGGGGAAGGGAGGCGTCTGAAATCTCTGACAACCTGCGTGACACCATGTGAACGCTCCCTGAGATGTTTTTATTTATTTTCTATGGAGACTAGATTCTGAAAAATTCAAACGACAATTTATAACGTTTTTGAAATGGTCCTGACCTGAGAAAGTAATCGATAAAGAAGATATTTTGGCTCTCATCGCCATCTCCTCAGTTTGTTTATCACAACTGACTATTTTACTATTTATTTTTTGTCTATTATTCTAATATAATCATTTTCTTTTTCTTCAGTTTTCACGTCTATAATAATGATTTTTCAATATTTACTTTATAAATGGGTTAATCTCATTAATATATCTTTTCATTGTATAAAATTCAGTTTCTGATTAAAAAATCCTAATAGAATTATTCTAACAAAAAAATTGAGAAAAAAATTCTAGAAGAGTGTGATGCTCTGATACAATATACCTGGTTGCAACTCTTTCTGCTGTGCGTGCCGTGCTTCCATCTGTCCTCCAACGGTGCAATTAATTTTGAAGCACGTGCTAAGTGGCCGATCTATAATAAAAAATTACATACAAGTGACTTGAGAATTTGATATCAAACATTCTTGACGAAATTTCCTAGAATATTCTTGAATTGAAAATATTAAATATCTTAATATCAAAATACATTAATAAAAAATATTGAACTAAATTCTAATTAATTATACTCATTTCTAATTAATTCTACGCATTTCTACTAAATTATAATTATTTCTACTATATTCTACTGCACTCTAATGAATTCTACTGCATTCTAATTAATTCTAATAAATTCAAATAATTTGTAATGAGTCCTAGTGAATTTTAGTAAATTTTACTGAATTCTCATTGATTCTACTAAATTTTATGGAATTCTACTTCATTCTAATGAATTTTATTGAATCCTACCCTAGTAGAAATGTCCGTAGTATGCCGGAATTCACCACCGGCAGAGTACTGATTCAGTACTGACAGCCAGTACTGACCTCCGGAATCCTGCCAGTACTGGCAGAACGTTGGTCTGAAGACCGAATCAGTACCAGTTCGGTGGTAAATAAAAATTCTTATTTGTTAAAGAAATTCTTAAAAATGCTACTAGAATGTTTTCGAAGGATGAAAAATATCAAATCGTGGACAAGATTTTTTTTTCACTCAAAAATTGTTTGAAGTCCCTACATAAAAAAGCATGTTAAGAGTTCTAGAAAATCAAACTCTAAAAATAAAAATTATTAAAATGTTCTAAATATATATATATATATATATATATATATAATTTATGGTAAAATATTTTTTAATCCCACTTTCTAAAGATCAAATCAACGCGCGTCAACATAAGAGACCCGTGCGGAAAATGTCTTTTTTAGCCTTATTTGAAAAAAGGCTCCTACCAGGCCCTGATAAGGTTGCCTGATTTAAAAATGTATATAACGGCCCTGATCAGGTCCAAATACGGCCCGGATAGGCTAGCCTTATTTTTAATTAAGGCAATCTGATAAAAGGCCGTATTTACGACCCTGATCAGGTAAGAATAAGGCCCGGATAGATTGCCCTTTTTATTCAGTCACGCAGTTTATTGAAACTTTTCATAATAATGATAATGATTAATAGTCGCTTTCGTAAAAAAAGGAGAAAATACATTAATTCATGTTGATTTTTTTTCATCTAGTATATTAGATTTTTTTACAATAGTTTAACAATAATCGACGGTGCTCTGCTACGTAAAATGCTTGAAATAATAATATTGAAATTTCATCGCATTATTAATCACTATAAATAATAATTAATCAAATTCTGATATCGTAAATTATTTATTATGTATTATGTTGAACAATAATTTTTATTCTAGCTTTAATAAATAAGTTCGTATATTCATATATCTAACTATCATAATGGTATGAACGATAAACCACGATTCATGGATAAAAGATTTGACACAAAAAGATTTGATTTAACATTTGAAGATTTGAATCTTACCGCCTTGGGCAAAAGTTCGGCTGTGGTGCGCCAGGGCGCGCAACGATTTGCCTCTCTCGCAGTCGAAACGGCGCGCCGAGTGTTTAAGACAGGAGTCGAGGCGTCGAAAATCATACTTACTTGGCATAAATGCTACCGTGATCAACAAGATGGTTACTACAGGGCGACGCTCTTCTATTGCACTATGGTCGAGCTGACCCTTGCTGCTGCGAGATATCCGAATGTGGATATCTCGGACGTATAATTTTTGTTAGTCGCGACTGTGTACGCGGGCACGGATACGGTAAATTGTACTTGACAGAATTAAAAATGATTTTAATATACATTATTGTATGTTAATAATATGTATTTTAATAAAACTTCACATTATATCCCATTTAACTCCCTGATTATTCCTACGATATCCCTGGGACAATACAGAACATAATTAGAATCAAATGGGATATCGCGCAATATTCTATTGCTATAAGGAGCTATTTATATGCCAGTAGTGTGCCAGTACTGTGCCAGTACTGATAGTCAGTACTGAGTCAGTACTGGACAAGCTCCGAAAATCAGTACTGGACAGCGTTACAAGCCAGTACTGGCCCAGCACTAGCCCAGTACTGGGAGTCAGTACTGCCAGACCGGCAGTCAGTACTGGGTCAGTACTGCGCCGTTCGTACATTTCTACTAGGGTAGTAATTCTACACAGTTCTACTGAATTATATTGAATTCCAATTGATTATACTAAACTCCACTGAATTGTTCTTCATCCTAATGAAATCTACTGGATTCTACTGTATTATACACAATTCTACTGCACTCTAAAGAATTCTACTGCATTCTAATGAATTCTAATTAATTCTATTAAATTCAAATAATTTTTAATGAATTCTAGTTAATTTGATTGAATTCCAATTGATTTTGCTAAATTTTATTAAAATCTACTTCATTCTAAAGAATTTTACTGAATCCTAATAAATTCCACTCAATCCTAGTCAGTTCTACTAAATTCAGATTAATTTTACTAAATTCTACTACAACTACATTATACAGAATTACACTACACTACACGCTAAGCATTCTAAAACACTATGAGAAATTCTACTAAAGTTCTGATTATTTCTTTATAATTATACTGCATTCTAATGAATGCTGATGAAATATATTCAATTAAAATGAATTCAAATACACAAGAATTCCAACATAAGGCCGACTGATTTAGTTCTTCCTAGAACTGCTGGCCCACGCATTTTCTCAGCGCACAAGCAGTGTCAAAAATGCGTGGCAACCCCGCACCATTCATCCAACGACGAATTTAGTGCCACGGCCACAACGAGGCAACCCCCGAAACTGGCCTTATATTGGAGTTCTTGTGTAAATCACAATAATTTGAAATGATTTAAATTGAAATTCTAATAAATTCTACTGCATCCTAATGAATTCTACTGTATTCTACGCAATTTGTAAGAAGAATAAAAATTTGTTTTTTACGTCTGGGAAAATTTATAATTTAGAAATTTAGGATAGAACCTAATAAAAACGATATCTTTCAGACTAATAGTTAACATTTATTTACGAATCGATTACATTTCGGAAACACAACTGGTTTCCCTCATCAGATCTTAAAAACTGTTTAAAAAAATTCCGTGTACTTTTCTTGATGTGTAAGTTCCATATCTCTTGGAAAAATATAAATTTTATAGATAGTGCTGTAAAAAGATTTGTATTTTTATCTTGGAAACTTTGTCAAAAAATTAACTTTTAAAATTAACTTAAATTAATTAAACTTCAAATTAACTTTGTTAACAAAGTTTCCAAGATGGAGATGGGGCATACCTGCTCCGTCTTCACAAAACCTGATCTTTTTTCATAAAATAAAAACAATAGTTTCATTACAAAAAATAAAAAATACAAATCTTTTTACAGTTCTATCTATAAAGTTTATATTTTGCCAAGAGATATAGAACTTACACATCAAGAAAAGTACACGGAATTTTTTTAAACTGTTCTTTAAGATCTGATGAGGGAAACCAGCTGTGTTTCCGAAACGTAATCGATTCGTAAATAAATGTTAACTATTAGTCTGGAAGATGTCGTTTTTATTAGGTTCTATCCTAAATTTCTAAATTGTATTCTACGCAATAATGCTACTGCACTCTAATTAATTTCAATTGTTTCCATTGAATTATATTCAATTCTAATGAATTCACATAAATTATATTTATTTTAAATAAATTATACTTAATTCAGATATTTTATACTGAGATTCCAATAAATTCAAATAATTTTGTAAGAATTCTGGTGAATTTTACTGTATTCCAATCGATTCGACTAAATTTTATTGAATTCTACTTCACTCTAATGAATTTCACTGAATCCTAACAAATTCCACTCAATCCTAGTCAGTTCTACGGAATTCTATTGAATGCCAGTTGATTAAACCAAATTCCGTTGAATTGTACTGCATCCTAATGAAATCTACTGAATTCTACTGCATTATACATAATTCTACTGCACTCTCATGAATTTCCCTGAATTTTACTGCACTCTAATGAATTCGACTGCATTCTAATTAATTCTAAGAAATTCAAATAATTTGTAATGAGTCCTAGTGAATTCTAGTAAATTTTACTGAATTCCCATTGATTCTACTAACTTTTATTGAATTCTACTCCGTTCTAATGAATTTTATTGAATCCTAGAAAATTCCACTCAATTCTAGTCCTAATCGAGATCCTAATGAAGTCTACTGGATTCTACTGCATTATACACAATTATACTGCACTCTAATGAATTCTACTTAATTTTACTGCACTCTAATGAATTCTACTGCATTCTAATGAATTCTAATTAATTCTATTAAATTCAAATAATTTTAATGAATCCTAATGAATTCTAGTAAATTTGATTGAATTCCAATTGATTCTTGTGAATTTTATTAAAATCTACTTCATTCTAAAGAATTTTATTGAATACTAATAAATTCCACTTAATCCTAGTCAGTTCTACTGAATTATATTGAATTCCAATTGATTATACTAAATTTCCCTGAATTGTACTACATCCTCATGAATTCTAGTGCATTATACTCAATTCTACAGCATTACACTGCACTCTAATGACTTCTGCAGCATTCCAATGAATTCTATGAATTCTACTGAAATCTAGTTAATTTTATTGCACTCTAATTACTTTTACTGCATTCTAATAAATTCTAATGAATTCTAATGCAGTGTAAAAAATTCTACTAAATTCTACTGCAATATTCTCAATTCTACTGTACTCTTATGAAGTCTACTGCTTTCTATAATGAATTGAACCGCTGGCGATCAAAAGGGGATACGTCCGAAACGCCGTCGTTTTAGTTGGCCCCTGGGTCATATTTTTTTTCAGGTCAAATTTTAATTTTTTAATAACATGTTCCAATAGGAAATTTTATTGCGCATATTTTTAGTCCCATAAATAAATGTGATAACTTTATTAGTTTTCGAAATAATCAAGAAAATGTTACTTTTTTCTGCAATCGCAAAATACGAATTTTTTGTGTTCAACTCGCCACAAGTTCTACAATAATAGGAATTTTGTAATAAAAATTTCAGAAAATATGCACCATCATATAACGAAACTAACGCTATTTATAGAATTTCAATTAATTGTCACTAAAAATTTATAACGATTTTTATTCTTCTCATTGCGTAAATTAGATATTGAAAGTTTCAAACGCTTCGGGAGTCGAATTGTAATGAATTATAATGAATCCAAATGAATTCTTCTGAATTCTATACCACACTCTGATGAATTCTACTGCATTCTAATGAATATTCTACTAAATTCAACTAAATTCTAATGAATTCTATTGAATTTAAATTAAACCTAATGCATTTTAATTTATTATACTTGGCAACGGCCATACCACGCTGGAAACACCAGTTCCCGTTAGATCACTGAAGTTAAGCAGTGTTGGGCGCGGTTAGTACTTGGATGGGTGACCGTCTGATACTACTGCGTTGCTGTTGGCGGTCGTGGGTGTGGTGAGCCCACACTTGTAGTTATTTACTACAAGAAACTGTCCACCTAGAAACACTACCCGAATCGGGTACTGTCACGCTTACCCCTAGAGGCTCGCCGAAAGGGAAATAGCTTAATGGTATACTGCGTCCTAATTAATTCTTCAGAATTCTGCTGCATTATAGTCGATTCTGCTGCATCGTAATGAATTCTGCTAAATTCTAATCAATTCCGCTAAATTCTAATGAATTATATACTGAATTCTCATGAATCTATTTCCACCTTTCCTCATTTTTACCCACCCTCATTTCCCTTCCTCTCGTTTTCCCTGTCGCCCCCCCCTGGCCCTCCTTTACACAACCCTTATTTCCTCTACTTCCCTACCCCACTTATAATTTCCCTTTTCTTCCTCTCCCAGAATTACCCCTACTTCGCCACCACTCATTTCTCTTCACTTCCACTATTACCCCTCCCCTCATTTCCCCTCAATTAACATACTCTCCCTCCCCTCACTTCCCCTCTCGTAAAAAAAATTAAAACCTACGGACACCTGACCAAAACTACAAGAGTTTCTGGTCGGATCTACGAAACCCTAAAAAAAAAAAAAACAATAAAAGTACAACTTATCTACCATCAAATGTGATTACAACATTACAAGGTAATTACAAGCAAAGCACATCTCATTTCCATTATAGCATAAAATTTTCCCCTATCAACCATGAGAAAAACAATGCTACAAAGCAATAAACACAAATTATGATATTTCTCCCAAGCCTCTCGAAGAATTTTGATAAGAATCATCCGCTGTCTTCCGAAACATCATTATCGCCCCCATTCTTCTCTTCGGGAGCCTCCCCACCCCCAACGTTGTGAGAGCCACTCGTTACGCGTCATATATCACAACCAATCACGATCTCATCTGCGGGGGGTGGCCCCTTTCGCGATTCCCGTAAAATCAGATTATTCTTGAATCTGAGAGCACAATATGCAAGAAAAGAACTGGTACAATAAAGCAGGCAGGGCGTGCGTACGTAACGGGCGCGACGGGAGTCCTTTATTTTTCGCGCAACGTGTAATAAGGTGCAGAGAGTAAGGGCCAGTGCGGTCTAATCTGATATCTCAACACAAGGCGAGCGAATATTAATGCCGCTTGGCTGCTACAGGCTGCTGCGAGAATCCGGCTGTTTATCGACGCGGCCTCGACTGCTTTTATCCGGCCACCGGCCGCGACTTGTACGCAGTACACGGCACCCCATAAACCTAATGAGTCATGGGTTCATGTGGTTCGTAGGTCTTGGCAACAGGTGTTAATGTGAACCGATACCAAGGCTGGAAATGGAGCGAGAACATTGAGCAAGCCCTATATTTATCAAAGCATCTGCATCTACATTGCACACTTTCAACTGCAAGGACGTATAAATTAAGAAGGAATTATAATGAAGGATTTATCATGAATCAACTTTGATAAAAGGGTGTTTAAGGGCAGACTTACGGATTAGTAATTAGTTGGCAATGGCTGCAGGCCTGAGATTGTCCAAAAATAAGTGAGTAGGCCCTGGCTGAGTTATTAAAAGGGGAAAAAAATTAAAACTTGGCGAGATTATTATTATTGTTAAGAAAATTAGTTCAAGTAGCTGCCGCGCGCCTATACAAAAGGGTTTCGTAGCCTATTCAAAAGTTAATTAGGTCGTTCAAACATCCCCCAACTATACTTTCCCTCCTCTACATTCCACTACTTCCCTTCCCACACTTCACCACACACCTTACTCCCCCCACCCCTCGCCAATAACCAATACTTCCCCCTCTCCTTGATTTCTCAGCTAATACTCCCCTCCACTTTCTTCCCGTTCCCAGCCCTAATTCCCCACCCCTACTCACCCTAATTTAAAATCATTTTCCCTAAAACCCCTCACTTACAATCACTTCTCCTACTTCCCTTCCTCTGATTACCCCTCATTTCCCCTTGTAATCATCCTCTTACTCTCCCTCACATCTCCTACTTCTCATCCCCTCATTTTCCAGAACTTTCCCTACTCACCCTCCTCTCATTTTCCCCCACTATACCCGTTTCCCCTCTCCTCGTGTCCCCTACTTTTCCCCCACTCATTTCCTCTCAGTTCCCCTACTTTCCGTTTTCTCATTTCCCGTACTTCCCCTCCCCTTATTTCCTGTTACATTACTTAATTACCCTACCTTCATTCCTCCACACTTCCCTGCCCCTGATTTCCTATCACTTTTCTAGCTTTCCCTGCCCTCATTTTCCCTTAATTCCACTCCCCTCACTGCTCATCACTACCCCTCCACTTATTTTCGCTTACTTCTACTTTTCCTCCTCTCATTTTTGCTCACTTCCCCTACGTCGCCTTTCCACATTTCCCCTCACTTCCCCTCCACTTAGTTCCTAACAGTTCCCCTTCTTTCCCTTAATTTCCTCTCACTTTACATACTTCTCCTCCCCCTCATTATCTATCACTTCTCCTACTTTCTCTCTTCTCATTTCCCCTCAATTCTTCTACATTTCCACCCATAATTTCACCTTCTTCCCCTCCACATATTTTCCTTCACTTCCCTGCTCATTTCTCGTTATTTTCCCTCATTTTCCCTACTGGGAAAGAAGTACGACGGACGCGGATGGACGGACGGACACCCGAATGAAACTACAAGGGTTTCTGCCCGAGGTTACGAAACCCTAAAAAGAGAAAATCTAGAAATGTTTTCAGTTTTTTCAGTTTTTATAAATTCTCAAAATATCTTTCATTTTATCTTTAAATATCTTTCATTTATTTATATTTTCAAATTTAGATATCTTTTAGAATTGCTTCGAAAACTTTGATTTCGCCAAATATGTTGAGTGTACTGATAACTTTTCACTTGGCGGAACTTTTTTTCATCGTAGATGTTTTTGGTAAGATTTAACTTCTTTTTTATTACAAATTTTGGTTAAATTAAATACTCGTTTTGAAGTAACCATTTAATAATAACCATACTGAGTATGAGTATTCAGAGTTCATTGAACTTCTGAAAAATCGAATTTTGGAATAAAAGTGAGATATCTCTAGAAATAAGTGATGAATCAAAATTTCTAGGAAAATGACAGAAGTGCTAAAAAATCGAATTTCGGACATAAAAAATGAAATATTTAAATTTTCTATTATTGTTATTAATATTGTAGGCTACAGTTTGACTAAGTTGCTAAAAGAAATCGAATTTTGAGCATCAAAAGTGAATATTTTTAAATTCACTAAAATCTTTGAAATAGTTAAAAATCTGTAGAAATCATTTAAAATCCTTTGGAAATAATATAAATTAAATTTATTCTTCAAAGTTCTGTGGAAATTTCTAAAATCCCCTAAAATCTTGGAAATACTTGGAAATCCCTTAAATCGTGTAAAATTCTTTTAAGATTCTTGACACCTCAGGAAACCCTACACAATTCTTTTACATCCCTTGACATTTCTTAAAATTCTTTGGAATATTTTTAAAAAACTTATGTTATAATATTTCAAATCCTTTAAAAGTTTTTGAATTCCTTCATATCTCTTGATATCAAAATTCCTTGAAATACCTTAAAATTCTTTGAAATCGATAGGAATTCCTTGAAATTTCATTTTACTTGAGTTAATTTTCGAAGTTCTCTAGAAACTTCTTTGGAATCCCGTTTTATTTTCGAAATCTCTTGAAATTCTTCGAAATTTCTTTGGAATATGTTATAATAGCTCAAAATATTAAAAGTAGTTTAAAATTTGGTACGATTTTCCTAATAATTTTCATGCCCCTTGAAGCTATTGAAATACGTAAAAATCCCTTGGAATTAAATTTATTTAATTCCCTATAAAGTTCTCTAGAAATTCTTTGAAATCTTTTAAAATACAAAGAACTTAAGTATTAAAGTACAAAGCCATTAAAAAAGTAGAAATCATTTGAAATCCCTTCAATATAAATGTAAATTAACTTATTCATTGAAGTTCTCTAGAAAAAACTGTTTAAATTCCTAGAAACATATTGAAATCCTGAGAGATTCAATAAAATCCTTCAAAGCTTGTGAAATTCCTTGAGATACTTTAAAATCACTTGAAAATTCATTTTCATTCATTCATTTTCTAACGTTCTCTAGACTAGATCTCTAGAAAGCCATTGAAATCCAGCTTAAAATCTTAGAAATATTTTATAAGTCTTTAAATCCTTTAAAATCATTAAACCTCCTGTAAAATTCTTCAAATCTTATAAAATTATTTAAAATCCCTCGAAATCTTTGAAAATAATGCAAAATTCGGCGGAATCTGTTAAAGTTACTTTAAATATTTTTAATCTTCTGAAATTCCCTATATCCTTTGGAATTACCTTAAATCCTATAAAATCCTTTAAATATTGTGAAATTACTGAAAAACCATCGAAATCTTTAAAAATAACTTAACATTTCAAACAATTCTTTGGAAATTTGTAAGTTTCCTCATAGCCCTTGAAATTTGTTAAAATCTGTAGAAATCCCTTGAAATAATTTGAAATTCTACGTTAAGTAAATAAATCAATCACTCGCAAAGACGTAGGTCGGAGAATGACGTGTCCCTGATCTGGGCCAATATAACCTGGATGTTGGAATTATGATATTCTTCAAATACAGTTTTGCTGCAGAGTTGCAAATACAGGTTTTACGGTCCTTTCATGAATGCCTTAAGTCTGAAGGGTTGATTTTGCATCCTAATTTACAGCTTCGGGCGACAATAATCACATCTTAAGTTCCTGTTGCAAAATAATTAACAATAAGCATCGAGGGGTTTCAACTGACTATAATTGTTTACCAGGAATCCTGGCAAATGATCAACGTATTGAATAGTGTGTAATTCTGAGTCACCGCTTTCGGCATTATTTGCTCAACCAATAATAATACAAAATTGGTAGGTTGTCAGTCAGCGGTTTACGAGTGCGGAAAAGAGCATGATGCGTGCGAGTTTATAAGTTGCCTCAAGCACCTGATCAAATGTAAAAAGCATTGATAGGATGCCAATAGCTGATGCAATTTCAACTTCGAAAGCACGTGATGATTTTTTTTAACTAAATAATAATTGTAATAATTTCTTCTCTTCTTGTATAGCAGATTATATAAATGGTAATACAAAGTAAAAACGAATTCGTTCAGAGGAATGTTTCCTCAATTAAAATAATATTTTTCTCGGTAAACAAGGATATTTGTCAATAATAATTCTTCGAAGTCAGATAAAAGGTGTCACAATTTTTTTCAAATTTCGTGTACCTTTTTCCGCATCTTTTCAACCGGCAGAATTTGAAAAATCCTCCACCCTCATAAACTTGTCGAGTTTTTGCTCGGGTTTTATGCAAAAAATCTCCCTCCTTGAGTTAAATCCTGAACATAGAATAAATACAATAAAAAAATTGGAACCCAATAAAAAAATGTACGAAAAAAATTGAAGGATGCTGAAGTTTTTGAATCTGACACGCAAGCAAAAAATGTACCCACCTAATTGAGCAGTGGCAGGCTTTGTAGGGTTGTTGACCGATTGGTATACAGAGAGAGAAATAGAGAGAGGGAGAGAGAAACGATTTTTGGTTGAAACCCTTCAATAGCTTCATGGGGTTTCTCAATCCTTTACCTGTTGGAACGCGGAAGGGATTATTGTCCAATTATTCATTATGGTAAACTGTAGTTTGTGTTCTGCGGACGTGGAAATCTTTGTATTTGGATCTATTCACTGCATCCCTACCTACCAGAGAGAGAATTAATCTTCCCTGCCGTAGCTATTATTTCGAGTGTTTCAGGGGAAGGATTTGCATTTGCGGGAATCGCTAGGGTGGAATTATGATTGGAGAGTGTATGAGTCTTCCTATAAGAACAGGTGTGGATGATTTCTCACTGTAATTTATTTGGCATTGTTTCCCTAATTTGTTCCTTGATGTAGAGAAAGTCTGCAAAATTTCACGCAAATCCCAAATCATATTTAATGAGTCAGTAAATCCTCAGACAAAGTCGCAAATTTCAATTATTGAGCTTCAGATTAACAATAAGCATCAAAACGAAATTATCAACCATTATTTAAGCTAGGGTCAAAAATTCATCTTAAATTATAGAAGTCATTTCCGGGTGTTTGATTTATAGATTTTTTTTTGAATAAGCAAATTATGGTTTGAACACCAAAAACACAAAAAATAAACATTAATTTTATTAATTTTATATAGTAAATTAGGTAAGTAACGTACGTTTTAATGAAATAAGTGTAAAACTATTGCCAATTTTGTACGATTTTTTCATTTTTGGTCGCATTTGTTCAAAAATTATTTTGTAATGCAAAAAATTGTAACGTGGACTGTTGTTTTATATTTCTATAATTTCTCCTGGTTTTAATGATACAGGGGGTACATTTTTGTTGTCCGACAATGAAATAACTTAAATAAATTGAAAGATGTACAAATTTTTATTTTCCAAGATGATATTGTAACAATACCAAGCATAACATTTTTTGTTTATAATTCTGAATAACTTTATAGTATCTATGAATATTTTCAAAATTTGATTTGACTTTTGCTGGAATTAACATTTTTCTTATATACTTAGAAAATTCTAGTGGATAAATTATGAATAATTTACTAATTGACTAGACTGAAGGCTCAAAGGCTTGAAGTATATTTCGTGAAACAAGACCCTATGATTGTATATAATGAAACTTTATTTTTGGGGTTTTGCAGCTACAATATGAACTTCTGACAAAAACCGAATTCATTTCAAATCAAGAAGGCAGTCCATACTTGAGTCACAGAATAATTTATCCATCAAATATATTGTTTTTCAAAGGGGATAAGATGACAAACATCTTACCGATTTGACAAAAAAAAATTGTTGATAAAATTACAAATAATTCAATTTAAAAACTTTTTAACGCAAATTATCAAAAAGTGGTCAACATTTTCGTTAAAAGCGTGATATTTTCTAAGCTAATATAGGTATCTGATATATTTTTCTTCTTCTAAACGATTTTTTTAGTTTAGAATTCACTTATTTTATTCTCGATTTTATTGAAAATAATTGTTTATAATGTTGGATGTTAATTTTGGCTTTAGGGTCAGAATCCAAAATTAACATCCAACATTATGAACAATTATTTTTATCGAGGGTCAATATAATCTCCCCACTGAGTTTTATTGAAAATTACCATTTTTTGAAAATTCATATTTTGTGGTTGAAAATTTTACCGTTATTCTGCTTTGCTGAAAATTCTATTAAGTTTATAGAAAATTCAACTATTTGGTCCAACATTAACTTCTTGTTAAATAATTCATATTTTATTTTCGGGTTGAAAATTCGACTGTTTTCAAGAGAACTCACCTTTTTGGTTTGAAAATTCAATAATATGAGTAAAGTTTTTTTTCTTTCTTGACTGAAAATTCTTTCCTGTTCGAAAATTCATCTCTTTTGGTATAAATCTGATATTTTTTGATTAACAATGCAACTGTTTGGTTAAAAAGTAATCTGTTTCGGTTCAGGATTTAACTATTTTCTTGAAGATTCGTCTTTTTTGGTTGAATTTAACTTTTTTGATTTAGAATTAAAATATTTTAATGGCTAAAATATAAACTATTATATTTTTCCTTAAAAATTAAAAATTTTTGATTGAAAATTCAACTACTTGTTTAAAAGTTAAACGTCTTTGAAAAAAATTAATTTTTGTGGTTGAATATTCATAATTTTAGTTGAAAATGCAACTAGTTCTTTGAAAATTTAATTATTTTATTCAAAATTCAACTATTTTGTTGAAAATTTAATTATTTTATCAAAAATCTAACTTTTTTGTTGAACATTCGGCATTTGGATTGAAAAATTAACTATCTGTTTGGCTTGAAAAATCAACTATCTTTTTAACTTGAAAATTGAGCTATATTTGGTTTGGTTGATGATAATTCATCTTCGCAGATTGAAAATTCAAAAACTTAATTAAAAATTCCACTATTTTGTTGAAAATTTAACACGTGCTTGAAAGTTCAATTAGTGTTTTCTAAATGCAACTGTTTGGTTAGTTGTGTTTTTGAATTAAACTATTTGGTTAACAATACAACTGTTTGTTGTTGAAGATAATTCTTTTTTCTTTAGAAATTCGACAATTTGGTTAAAGATTCGGCTTTGTTGGTTGAAAGTTTAAATAATGGGTTGCAACTTCGTATCTTTTGCTTAAAAGTTCAACCATTTGGTTGTAAATTCAACGGTTTGGTCTAAAATTAATTTTTTTGTTTGTTGAAAATTCATCTCTTTTGGTAGAAAATTAATCTTTTTTGTTGAAAATGCAATATATTTCGTGTGAACATCTCAAGCTCTTAATATAGAATTCATTTTGGAACCTGTACATTAATTTTATTCACAAGAATTTATTCCCCTATTATTCCCTAATTTTCTAGAAAAATCACCGTATATCCCCTGTTTTGAGAGCATTTTGGGCCGTTAGGTCTGTTTTATTTTTGCCGTTTATCAAATTAAAGTTTTGTGTGATGATCTGTGACGAAGAAGAAGAGTGGTGGAAAAAGTGTTTAAAATAGCGTGAAGTAGTGTTGTACGGCCCCTTAATTAAACACAATTATTTTGAATAGCGGCCCTTTAGTTTTTCGTCACTAAGACGAAATTGAATGCCTCTTAGTTTCCGGTTCGAAGAGGTGTTTCATTGTGTAAATACCTGCTTGGATCACTACCTTGAAAGGGTTAATCCTACCCTAGCAGTAATTACAACAGGTATGAAATACCCGATGAAAGAGGAAATAGATACCTAGGTAGCAGTTGTTCAAAAGGGTTGAGGCACGTGGTAAAGTTCTACAGAAACGATAATGTGCCATAATCACTTAACCCTAATCCGGCAATTCCTTCCTTTCAAGCTAATCCTATATTCCAGAATATTTTATATTCTACTTTTCTAATATTTTCTACATTCTTATATTATATTCTTTTCTATATTCTATATTAATTTTCTGATATATATTTATTTAACAATCACGATGAATATATTATTTCTTCCTGATTGAAGAAAAGGATCTAAAGAAATTTATTTATTTATGAAACCAAGAAGTTTATAGTATAAAAAGTGGACTTCATGTTTTTATTTCAGATTTACTTATCCAAATTTTACTTAGATGCGAAATAATTAAAAATGAAGACTAAATTTTGCTAAACAGTCTAAATTAAATAGAAAATCAAATGGAAAATCTTCTAGATTCTACAACGTTTCACTTTTCACAGGTTGTGCAACGGGGTCCAAGTTTGCACAATTCATCGAGGTCGCAACACTTTCTAAGTGACATTATATATTAAGGAGAGTTATGCAGGCTGGTTGAGTTAGTTCGCAAAATATTGCACCAAAAGTACGTAACGGTGGTGAGGATTTTCAAGAATGGAAAAGGACACCAGGCTGGGGGTTATTCAGTCGCTGCAAGGGTAGATTGTACCTCTTTAATTAGGGTTAAATTGTAAACCCAGGCAGCTGACCTTGAGTCCTTGAGAAATCCGCCAGGAGTAGTAAGCCTTTGCGAAAGGAGAGAATTTGCAACTAGCAGTCATAAAATTGATGGATTGGGGTTGGTCGCTCGCACACTTTATGGAGCCTTGACCATGACCAATCTAATGGGGTTTGCGAAATATGCCTTCTACTCGAAATCCCTCAAAAGCATCTTATCCTTCACCAATCTTGTTTCTCAAATTTCTTGAATAACTAACAAATTTTCAGTAATTTTATAAACATTTATGCAATTTTATTTTTTCATTTCTATCCGTGATTTCTTAGCATCTTCTGTGTCCGCACAATTTGAAAATTAATTATTTTTAAAGAGTTAGTTTCAAGATCCTAACATAAGAATGCCTCAATTTTTTAATGAAGTTTAAAATTGATTAACTGTAAAAGTATCAATTCATTAATTTTAAAGTTACCAAATAGGAAGCATATTATTTTCAACGTTTTTAGAATAATTAAACTTAAAAGGTTCACAATATTTAAAATTCTTCAAATTTGAATGGTGAAATTAAAGTGAATTTTTTTTCTAAAGAAATTTTTTTTTTAGTTTAGGAAAATATATCCAACCACTTTGAATGCCACTTGATACTATATTATATTCATTATCTTTATATTCATCTTGTTTTGGATTACTTTTTTTTATATTTTTAATACAATATCTGGAAATTGTCCGATTTTTTGTTGAAAATAAAAAAATATTAATTATTTATAATTGAAAAATATTTGATTGGGAGATGTCGAGAATGAATAATAATTCAAAAGGAATTGTTCAAAATTAAAAGGATTTGAAATTAATCCGTAAAAAATTGTATTGCTTAAATTTAAAATAGACAAAAATAGCGGTATCTAAAATTGACGCCTTGATATAATAATAATAATTAATTGAAAAGTTTCTTCAATTTTGAATGGTTATTATTGTAGAGTTTTGAATTTTCATGTTGAACCCTGAATTTTCAATTTTTTCCTTTCTTAAATTTTTATTTTGCAATTGAAATTGAAATTAATGGTTGAATTTAGGAAAGTATAATCAAGCATTTAAAAACCTTTCACTTTTTAAATGAGTTGAATTCACTTAAAATACTTAAGATTTTAAGGGTTTAAATATAAAAAAGGTTTAATATCAGAATTATTCTTTCAATTTTGAATGAAATTCGGATTCGTTTCAGTTTTAACGTTTTCCGTTTAAAATTACTTCATTTTGTACGTTTTAACAGAATAATTCACTTTTAAAGGATTAAACTTGAAGATTATAATCTTCGAATTTTCAGTCTTAAATTTGAAAAAATACTGGAAAATTCATTACAGAAATCAAGCGAAATTTAAAATTCCCCAAACAAATAAAATAAAATTACCGAAAATGTTTATTCCCGAAATTTTAAAATCCGAATTTTCAAACTCCTGAAATTATAAAATTCCCGAAATTAGTGAATTTCCGAATTTTCAAATTCCTGAGAATAGTTAATTGCCATTTTACAAATTTCCGAAAAAATAAGATGTAATGTTACACTTAAGAATAAATACATTTTTCGAAATTTAAAATTTCAATAGTTTACTATTATCTCTAATTTTGGAATTAAACAATTTCGGTATTTTTGTTTTCTTTCGAGAATTTTCTTTTTTTTTTTTTGAATATCTGTGTTGGTAATTATTTTCTGTGTATTTTTCCACATTAGATATTTTGAAAATTCGGCAAAGTTATATCATTCAATTTTCAACACTACTATTTGGAAATAATACGAGTTCAATTTCTTTTCATTCTGTTCAAAATATTGTCCTATTTTCCGAATTTTATACCTAATTAAAAATTTTTTGATTTGGAACGTTTTTAATTCAAAATTGTAAAATATATATTTTTTAATTTCAAGCGCTTTCCATTCGTAATTATTAATTTTTTTTTAATTTGGAAAACTCTTAATATGTGACATTTTGTTTAATAATGAATTCATAAATTATTCATATTTTTAATGTTAGGAAATAAAAATCCGCAAGGACGCGGAGAGAGAAACTTTGAATCAACATCTTTGCGAATGAGTTTACGGAAAAGCGTTCAGCGATGGGATTTTTTAGGTATAAACTATAAAGCTAAAAAGGCTGTCCACCATAAAACCGCTGTTTTGGCTCGTGAGCCAAAACTCGACTCTAAAAAAAGTCTAAAAGTGTAAACTCGAACCCCAGGTAGGGGTAAGTGCCATATTGCAGAAACCACAGATTTTCGGAGAGTGGCAATATTTTTTACTGACGAGATACGTTAGTAAAGTTAGTTACCCGTTGACCTCCGAGTTATTTAAGATTTTAAGGGTTGTTACGTGCCCAGTTGTAAACCTGAAGGTTGGCAGTAAACTCATAAAAAATATGACTTGAAGAAGGGGCTACTTTGCAAGGATTATAAAAGGGTAGATGGTAGAGCTAGAAACTTGGGTTTTCGTTTTTTCGAAATTTCGAGGATACGGACTCTGAAAAAAATCACGAAATATCATAAACCCTTCTGAGGTAACACAAGCCAGACCTTTTTTTTTCAAGCGCTGCCCCTTTCTTCCACCACTTTCCTTGTCGTAAAAAGTAAATAAATCGTAAAAAAATGTCCCTGGGAAAAAAAAAAGTTTAGGAGGCAATGAAACTTTCGCTTCTTTATGGCGGGATTTTGGAAAGTGGTGAGCAAACTGAAGGTTCTATACAAGGGGTTGTGAGTGGTTTACCCTTTGCACAGTGCCAACTTCAAGCTTAGAATGGGCGGGTTAAAAAGGATTAGAGGTTGCAATTGAGCCCAGAGGTAAATCCTTTTATTGGTGATCAGTGATCCTTTCTGGCTAACCCGCTCGAGGTCTACCCTTTTACAATCCAGTCATATTTTTTAAAAAGGGTTTGCAATTTCGGCACGCGTGAGTCGCGCGACGGATTTCGACCCTTCCGTGTTTATTGGTGTTTTACCGAAACAGAAAGGATGAAAGAAAAAGGATAAAAAGGGCTTGATGGTGAAAAAGGCATTCATGATCTTGTAAATGAATATCACAATATTGTAGCAATTTAACACTCTATCAATCTTCAATAATTTTCATTTAGATCAGTATTTATTCAATTTTTCCGCTAAAATTATCATAATAGTAGTATATCTCTGGATTTTTCTTTCCTAACATTAAAATTGAATAAGTTTAAAAATCTATTATTAACCGAATTCGTTTCAAATCGGGCAGGCTGTGTCTGCTGAAGTCACAGAATCGTTTCAGGACAAAATATTTTGTTTTATAAGGGATTTTAGACGACACACATTTCACGGATTAGACTACATTTTTTTTACTTAGTTATGAGTATTAGAACTTTTAAAGTTGGTGACGTAGTTTATGAAGAATTTTTGGATTTTTTTTTAACGTATTGCAGTAACTAAAATTCTAAGCCAATATAGATATTTCACTTCTTCTTGTTGATTCTGATAGATCTTTTTACTTTCAAAGTTCACAACATTGCGGAGGTATTTCTGAAAGATACATATATCCCAGAATAGATTTTCTTATTTGTGTCCGCGTCTTGGAGAAGAGAAAATTGGATTTCTTATTATGAGTAGTGAAAATTCGCATTTTTTGCCATAATGAGACGCGATACGAAAGAATTCAAAAGACAAAAGTTATTACACTCGAAAACTTCTAAAAAAATCTTTTGAGCACTTTTCTCTATCGTGCCTTTCTTTTTTAGAAATATTCGCTAAAATATCAATAAAGTCGGCTATATTGTATTTTTCTTAAAACAATAAAACTTCCAAAATTTTTTTAACGAAATTTAATGTTTTGAATATTTTTCAAACAATAAGTAATAATTTCGAACTGAAAGCTCTAGAACTAAAAAAAATTATTGAACGATTTTGAATTGAAAACGGGCCAATTCAAACTTCATTATATTAGGTAATATTTTTTAAAAAGGTCAATATTTTAAAGATAATAATGAAAAGGAAATGAATTTGTATAATTTCTAAATGAAGCGTTTAAAATTGAATAGGCACTACTGAAAAATCTCGAAAAATAAAATTTCTGAACGGTTTATAATATAAACAAGTTTGAAAATTTCCGAATAATAAAATTTGCGACGGAAAATTGCCGAAATGTAAAATATCCGACACTGTCAAATTCCTGATACTAAAAAATTCCCGAATTAAAAAATTTAATAACATTATTTTTTAATAAATATTATTTATTTATTAAGAAAACAATAAAGAAATATTTTGATCAAAGAATTAAAAAAATATATCAAATGTATTTTTTAAAATTATGGTTTATTTTTAAAACAAAAATAATTTGAAAAAAATTTTCTCAATGCAAGTTTTTTGTTTGAAAACGTACATAGTAGGTAGTTCTTATTAAATGATTGCTCTTGTAATAAAAATCTTGTTCTTTTGCATTGAGAAATATTTTTTTTCATGATTGTTATTCCAAATTCGAGCTATAATTTAAAATGATACATTGACCATTTTCAAATAGATAATTATACTTCTAAAAATTAAAAAATTTCAATATAAATTTCCAAATTAAAACATATGAAAGACAAAAACATAAAAACTTGAAGAATTATTTAATTACTGAGGTATGAATTTCAAATGTTTAGTTTTATCTATTTTGATTCTACACAACACAATTTTAAAATTTTTAATCTCAAACTGTTTAATTTTCAACTTTTTCTTTAGAATTATTATTTATTTTTGAAATTTTCCAATCAAATATTTTTTGTCTTTAAATTATTTTTCTTTTTTTTTTAAATCTTCATGCGCAAATATTATAAATTTTTTAGATGTTACGTTCAAAATTAAAGATTAAAAAAAATAGAAAACAAGATTGCTATAATCATATGATTCCAATGTTTGTAACTGCAATATTTTATTGTTTTGAATTTATTTTAGAGGCATTAATTAAAAAATGTTTGATTACCAAAAAATTTTAATCTAAAATTATTAAATTAAAAACTGACTTCCAGACTTTCAATATGAAAATTTGTAGCTTTGAAACATTTAATAGCGAAAAAGTCCTGACATTTTAAATATTTGAGTTCTAAACTACAACATTGTGAAATTTTAAATTCAACACCTCGAAAAATTAAGAAATTTCAAACCTAATATTTTCGAATTTAAGCTTTTGAAGCAAATAAACTTTGCTTTCAAGGTCTCAAAACCGAGCTCAAAACTTAAATTGTTTTCGAATTGAGCATTCTGAACTTTTAAAGTTGAATTATTCTAAAAGCTTTGAAAATGATATATGCTGCTTTCTAATTGGAAACTTTCAAAATCAATGAATTCAACCACACTGGAAGCTTTAAAAAAAATACATTACAAGTAAAACAATCAAAGAATTTAGTATTGAATCAATTTTTAAATATTAAGTTTTAAGCATCTTTGAAGCAATAATTAATAATTTCGGATTGAAAGCGTTTGAACTTAAAAAAATATATACTGAGCGAGTTTGAATTGAAAATGTTCCAATTCAAACTTTTTTAGACTAGGTAAAATTTCGAAAAAATGACAATTTTATTAAAAAGGAGTTGAAACTGTATCGTTTCTAATCCAAAACGTTCGAAATTAAACAATTTATTTTGAATTAAAGAATTTCGAAATTGAAATAAAATTGAAATTTTAAAGACGATAAATATATTATTAATGTAGTATCAAGTGACATTCAGCGTGATTGGATAGATTTTCTTTTTACTAAAAAATGTAATTTCTTTGAAAAAAATCACTGTCATTTTCACCATTTTAAATTGAACATTTTTAAATATTGTGAACTTTTGAAGTGTAATTATTATAAAAACTTTGAAAATTATATTCTTTCTGATTGGAAATTTTCGAAATTCATGAATTAAAACTTGAAGCGCAAAAAAACAATAACCAAACTTTGTTTAAAAATTGAAGATTTCTTAAATTGGGAGCTTAAAACTAAGTCGTTCAAAATAAATAATCTTCAAATTGTGTATCACCACTCAAAAAAATGTCTGGTTAAATCAACCAGAATTCTGGTTAAATATGCCCTTACTATTTTTTCTGGTTAGACTAACCAGAATTATGGTTGAATTAACCA
>CAKNYM010050518.1:241234-280319 GCA_932195095.1 Andricus curvator | reverse complement strand
ACAAAATACATTAATTTTCAACAAAAATTATGAATCTTCAACAACAACAAAAATGTAATAAAGTAGTTCGAATTTTAGCCAAGCAGTTGAATTTTCAACCCGACAATTTTAATTTTCAACAAAAATGTTAATTTTTTAATTTTCTACCAGGAAGATTAGTTTTCTACCAAAAAATACGAATTTTCAACAAAATAAATGAATTTTCAACTTAAATGGTGAATCAGCAACAACAAAAAAATGTAATAAAGTAGTTCAAATTTTAGCCAATAAGCAGTTAAATTTTCAACTCGAAAATATGAATTTTCAACTAAAATGTTCATTTTTAGCTGAATAATTGATTTTTCAACCAAATAGATGGATTTTTTATCAAAAAGAGTAGTTTTCTACCAAAAAATACACATTTTCAAAAAAAGACATGAATTTTCAACCAGAGATGATTTTTCAACTAAAATAATGAATCTTCAATCGAAAAAAAAATGTTCAACAAAGTAGTTGAACTTTTAGTCAAGCAGAGGAATTTTTAACCCAAAAATATAAATTAAAAAAAATGTTTAAACAAAAAAAAATTTTAACTAACTAGTTCAACTTTTAGTTGTAGTAGTTCAATTTGCAAAACAAAAAAGATGAATTTTTATTTAAAAAGTATGACTTTCTTACAAAGCTGTTAAATTTTCAATCAAAAAGTATATGAAGTTTCTACCAAATTTTTGAACTTTCAACCAAAAAATCGTTCATGCCATAAATAAATGGGTATTGTGATATATGTTGAATCCTTTAAAAATATCAGCTGAGAAAACTAGAAATTTAATTTAACTTTTCATTGCACGCTTTTTTTATTAATAGTAATACAGAATTAAATGTTTAAATTTAATACTCAACAGCTTTTTTTAAATATTCCCAATTTTCCCGCCTCAATATTTGAATTTTTGAAACTTAGAAACGTTTCCAAAGTATCGTGACACTTTTAATTTACCCAAAATATCATGAAAATTTCCAACCCTATACAATTATAAAAAATATGATGCTTTTTATCATTTAGAAGAAAACTTTTTTTAGAAAAATATACGTATTGCTCCATATTCCACAGTTCCCTATGCTTATTTCTTAAACGCGGAAATCAGAATAGCGCGGAATTGAACCAAACTGACCAAAGAAAATGGCGTTATCAATTCCAATGATTCGATCAAATCCTTCCTGAAGAGCGTGAAAAGTCTGAATTTAACAAACAAAATTATCGATCTCTTATTTTTATTACGAGAGCAAAAAAAATACCGTGAAGAATTGCGAAGAATTTTTGGAAGACATGGGTCCTGAAGGAAAAATAACGTAATATCCCTTTTCGGAGTATTATTTCCGAGAAAACAAATCCAACAGGTGAGTAATCGATCTAAATTACTCTATTTTACTAGTATCTTCTTATTTTTAACTGTTAAGAAAAAAAATTTGCTGCATATTTATATTTTTTAACCTGTGCCTTTGAACGTACAATGTTGAAATACAAATTTCAGAAATTTGACAGTTGGTTATATACAAATCGCATATTTTGCAAATATCGCCTAAATTTTTACAAATTGAGCGATTTTTAGAAAGAATTTACTGATTTCCTTAATGTTAATTACCAATTCAGTGTTTGTTTATAAAGGTTTTGAAATTATCGTCAAACATAACCTTACACTCGAAAAAAATGCACCACGTAATTTTGTTATATCAAATCCTGTCAGTTTACTGCAATTTTCTAAATTTACTGCATTATTCGTATCGATTTTACAGAATTTCGTAAAATTATACGAGATCAGAGCGAGTCCGATAAAACTTGTTTTTTTAACGTGCAATATGTTCATCAATTTTCTGATTAATTTCGTCATAATTTTTTTTATAGATTCATACTTCAATTGATAGGTGCATTTATTACTTCGTTATCAAATACATACGTGATGCAAATACTTTTTTTTAATAGTTCATTTTTGAAGATTTACAATTGAAAACTCCTCCATCTTACAAATTTTAATGAAAATCCTTAAATGTTGATCATATTGAAGATCAAAAGTCAAGTTTTCAATTCCAATTATTTCCAAAATTTATTAAAAATTTAACAATTCTATTAAAAAACAAGAAAGTGAATCTTTTGGTTGAAAATTCGTCTTTATGGGTAGAAAATTCAACAATTTGGTCGAATATTAACGATTTTTTTGAAAATTCGTCTGCTTTGGTTGAAAATTCAACAGTTTTTGGTTTCATCTTAAAATCTTTTTTGATTGAAATATCATCTATTACATTTTTCGTTGAAAATTCAACTTTTTTTTTAATTCGTCTTTGGATCAATTGAACTATTGGGTCGAATAATAATTATGTGGTTGAAAATTCGTCTCCTTTCGTTTAATTCAACTGTTTTTGGTTTCAAATTAAAATCTTCTTTGGTTGAAATATCATCTATTAATTTTTTTGTTGCAAATTTAACTGTTTTGTCGAAAATTCATCTCCTTTGGAAGAATTCAACTTCTTTTTGCGTTAAAAATTCAACAATTTGGTCGAATATTAACAATTTTGTAGAAAATTCGTCTTCTTTGATTGAATTCAACTGTTTTTGGTTTCAAATTAAAATCTCTTTTGGTTGAAACATCATCTATTATATTTTTTTAAATAGTTCATTTTTGAAGATTTACAATTGAAAACTCCTCCATCTTAAAAATTGTAATGAAAATCCTTAAATGTTGATCATATTGAAGATCAACATTTAAGTTTTCAATTCTAAATCTTTCCAAATTGAAAAAATGTACGTACGATGTGAATATTATACAGCTTTGTAAATTGTTAAACTTAAAACATGCATAATTTTTAATTATAAATTTTCAAAATTAAAAAATCTTTATTTTCAAAAATGTATTAAAAAAATTCTCAAATTTTGATGATTTTGAAGATCTAAATTCAAGTTTTCAATTCCAAATCATTCCAAATTGAAAAAATGTATGTACGATGTAAATATCATACAGCTTTGTAAATTCTTAAACTTAAAACATGCATAATTTTTAATTATAAATTTTCAAAATTAAAAACTCATTATTTTTATAAAAGTATTTTAAAAAATTCTCAAATTTGGATGATTTTGAAGATCAAAAGTCAAGTTTTCAATTCCAATTCTTTCCAAAAATTATTAAAAATTTAACAAATCTGTTAAAAAACAAAAAAGTCAATATTTTGATTGAAAATTCGTCTTTATGGGTAGAAAATTCAACAATTTGGTCGAATATTAACGATTTTGTTGAAAATTCAACAGTTTTTGATTTCATCTTTAAATCTTTTTTGATTGAAATATCATCTATTACATTTTTCGTTGAAAATTCAACTTTTTTTTTAATTCGTCTTTGGATCAATTGAACTATTGGGTCGAATAATAATTATGTGGTTGAAAATTCGTCTCCTTTCGTTGAATTCAACTGTTTTTGGTTTCAAATTAAAATCTTCTTTGGTTGAAATATCATCTATTAATTTTTTTGTTGCAAATTTAACTGTTTCGTCGAAAAATCATCTTCTTTGGAAGAATTCAACTTCTTTTTGCGTTAAAAATTCAACAATTTGGTCGAATATTAACGATTTTGTAGAAAATTCGTCTTCTTTGATTGAATTCAACTGTTTTTGGTTTCAAATTATAATCTCTTTTGGCTGAAACATCATCTATTATATTTTTTTAAATAGTTCATTTTTGAAGATTTACAATTGAAAACTCCTCCATCTTAAAAATTTTAATGAAAATCCTTAAATGTTGATCATATTGAAGATCAACATTTAAGTTTTCAATTCTAAATCTTTCCAAATTGAAAAAATGTATGTACGATGTGAATATTATACAGCTTTGTAAATTGTTAAACTTAAAACATGCATAATTTTTAATTATAAATTTTCAAAATTAAAAACTCTTTATTTTCAAAAATGTATTAAAAAAATTCTCAAATTTTGATGATTTTGAAGATCTAAAGTCAAGTTTTCAATTCTAAATCTTCCAAATTGAAGAAATTGCGCATGTAAATCATAAAATGTATAGAAAATTTTTATTGTAAAATTGCATAATTTTTATTGATAAATTGTCAAAATTAAAAACTCTTCGATTTTAAATATTTACTATTCAAATTTAGATGACATCTTTGCTGTTTTTTCGAAAGATATCGTTTTTAATTGTCCCAAGTATTATAAGTGTAAATAAGATTTTTTCATTGGCATTAGGGTCGATAATGTTCATTTGTTTTGTGTCCTACAATTAATTTTTAAAAAAGATATCTATTTTTAAGTAAATTAAAGTTAGATTTTTTTACATAAAAAAATATCTTTAATTTACTTAAAAATAGATATCTTTTTGAAAAATTATTTGTAGAACACAAAACAAATAAACATTGTCGAACCTAATGCCAACAAAAAAATCTTCTTTACACTTACTATTCAAAGTTGTACACTTTTAAAGAGTTTATTTATTTATTTTTGGACCGGAAATTTTACAAATTTTTAGAAACAAAATCTGTCCAAGTTTTTAATTTTTTAATTTTTAAGCGTACAGTCTTAATTTAAAGAATTTAAAAATGCAGTTTCAAATACATAAAAAATTAAAATTGGAAGCGTTTTAAATCGACAATTTTAGATATAAAAATACTTATTAGTTCATCATCTGTGAATATAAATTATAATGATTTTTAAAATTGAACTGTACATTAAGGATTAACAAGTGAATAATAATTATTTTTACAAGACGATTCGAAATCAGTTCAAAATTTAAGAATTTCCAGATTTTCACGTTAAACATTAAACTGTTTCAATTGGAAAGACATAGTAGTTAAACGATTAAAACTTTATGAACTAATAGATTTTAGACTTTCACGATGATCCATTATAATAAATTTAAATAAAAATTTATTATACTTTATGAGCTATTTAAAATTTTAAATAACTTCAAAACAATATATTTACACTTAAAGACTTTTATTAAATTTAAAATATTGTTTTAGTCTAAAATTTGAAACTTTAAAATTAAAAATTTTTTTAACATAAGAAAAAGAACAATTGCTTAATATTTTGAATATTTGACTGTTAATTTAAAATCAGTAATTATAAATAAAATATAAAAACTAATAAAAAAACTAAACTTTGAACGTTACTATTTTAATTGTTCTGTTTAAAAAAAAATTAATTTACCAGTAAAATTATTGAATTTTGATGTATGATAAATATTGAACACCTATTATTATTCTTAGAAAAAATTCGAGTAATTTGAAGAGATATTTAGAAGGTCTAAAAAGATTCAAAATTATTTAAAAATTTGAAATGATTTCAAATTCTTTAAACGCATGTCTACGTATACCGACAAAATTTGGCTATTTGTACCAAAATTTCGGTGCAAATAGCCCACAGCCTAATTTAAAACAAAATATAGATTTGTGCAGGTTTCGGACAAAAAATTTAGAAGATTTTTAAGAATTGTGAAAGGCTTCAAAATAATAAAATCATTTTCTTAAGATTCCTAACAAAATTGAAAATGACTTTTTATTTTCAAAAATTAATAATTTTAAGAGAATATTTAAAAAGATTTCCAAAATTGTTAAAAGTGAATCTGGAAGATTTTAAGGAAATATTTTTTATTTTGTAGGATTAAATTAAAAAAAATTAGGAAAAATTTTAGGAAGAATTCGAAACATATTAAAAGATGTTTAGAAGTTCTGAAAAATTTCAAGAATAATTTAAAATTTGAAAAAATCTAAAAGAACATGGAGATGTATCAAGATTTAGAAATAAATTGTTGAAGCTTTTTAATTATATTTAAACTATTCAAAATAAAAATAATTTAACTTCTGATTTAAGAAGTATTCAGTTTATAACAAAAATTTAATCGTTCAATTTTTAATATTTCTAGCTTAAAATTGCCTAAAATGGTTTACAGCTCAGTTTTTATTACTTCATATGGAAAAAAATTTAGCTTTAGAGTTCCAATTTTTTACTTTCATTGGCCGTGAAAAATGTTAACAAACCGGGAAAAAAACGGGAATATTTTTCTGTGATTAAAACGGCCACCCTGGTTATAATTGAAGGCGGTTTAATTTTAAAGATCATGCATATATAAAAATTCCTAAATTATGATGATTATGAAATTCAAAAGTGAAGTCTTCAATTCTAGATCTTCCAAATTGAAGAAATTCCGAATATCAATCATCAAATTTACAGAAATCTTAAATTGTAAATTTAAAAAATTAAAAACTGTTTCATTTTAAAGATTTACAATTTAAATTTCTGCAATTTTTAAAAGTTACAATTTAAACACTCTTGAATTTTGAAAATATAGAATTATAAAATATTCAATTTTCAAGATTTATATTTTAATGGTAGGTATGTAATTTGTAACATTTTTTGGAAGTTAAGTTTTGAAGATTTACAATTGGCAATTCTCCAATTTAAACGATTAAAATTCTTTAATATTGAAGATTTACAACTGAAAACTCTTGAATTTTAAAGATGGATAAATAAAATTGTTAAATTTTGATATATTTTGTATATCAAAAGTCAAGTTTTTAACGATACATTTTCAAAATTGAAGACATTTTGAACCTAAAGCATAAAAATTACAGCATTTTTAATTTTTAAACTTAAAATTCGCATAATATAATTGATACATTTTCAAAATTAAAAACTATTCATTTTCAAACGTGTATAAATAAAAATTCTCTTTAGATGATTTTGAAGATTAAAAGTTAAGAGTTCTCAATTCTAAATATTGCAAATTGAAGAATTTTTTATTGCAAATCATAAAATGTATAGAAATTTTTTATTTTAAAGATGTATACCTCAAAATGATTAAATTTGGATGATTTTGAAGATCAGAAGTCAAGTTTTTAATTCTAAATCTTCTAAATTGAAGAATTTTCGAAAGTATATCATCAAAATACAGCTTTTTATTTTTAAAAATGTTATAAATAAAAATTCTGAAATTTGGAGGATTTTAAAGATTAAAAGTAAAGAGTTCTCAATTCTAAAAATTCCAAATTGAAGAAATTTCGAATGTAAATCGTAAAATTTCTAGATAATTTTTACTGTTAAACTTGGATAATTTTTAAGGTAAATTGTCTACATCAATAACTCTTCAATTTTAAGGATTTACTATTCAAAGTTATACAATTTTAAAGAGATACAATTGAAAATTTGTGAATTTTATAGATGCATAAATAAAAATTCTAAATTTTGATGATTTTGTAAACGAAAAGTGAAGTCTTCAATTCTAAATCTTCCAAATTGAAGAAATTTTGAATGCCAATCATCAAAGTTACAGCATTTTTAATTTTTTAATTTAAAATTAACATAATTTCAATTTATAAATTTTCAAAATTAAAAATCTTCATTTTTAAACAGGTATAAATAAAAATTCTCAAATATGGGTGATTTTGAAGATTAAAAGTCAAGAGTTCTCAATTCTAAATGTTTCAAATTGAAGAAATATCGACTGTAAATCATAAAATTTGTAGAAATCTTTTATTCTTAAACTTGCAATATGTTTATCGAATTTCTGATAACTTTCGTCATAAGCTTTTTATTGATTCATACTTGAATTGATAGGTGCATTTATTACTTCGTTATCAAATACATACTTAAGGAGATAAGACTTTACGTAGGTCGAGTTTTACATTTTTTCTTTAAATTTACTTGAAATTTGCGGAGTGGCAACTGGATCGGTAAACCAGGAAATGACAGTAAAGTTATTTTTTCACCGGGTATATTACACATTTTCAGAAAAAAAATGTATCCAATCACTCGAAATATCACAAATTTCATATCACATGATATAATGCAATTTAAAATAAGTTGGATTCCAAGTTTCTCTAACTTTTCAGTCGTAGGGTAACCAGACGTCCTGATTTATCAGGAACTGTTCTGATTTTTATTGCTTCCATTATTCTCTGCTTTTTGTGATATGTCCTGATTTTTCGTGCCCGGAAACAAAAATGGAATAGTTTAATTTTTAGTTTAAAAAGTAATTTTCAACCAATTAAGAACAAATTTTCAAAGAAATAGGTAAATTTTTAACAAAAAAAAAGGTTTTGGAATTAAAATGATAATTCATCAACAAAAAAAAGAATTTAGGGAATGAAGGTACGATTTTAGTATTTTATTAAAAATTTAACAATTATGTTAAAAAACAAAAGTCAATCTTTTGGTTGAAAATTCAACTGTTTGGTTGAAAATTCGTCTTTATGGTTAGAAAATTCAACAATTTGGTCGAATATTAACGATTTTTTTGAAAATTCGTCTGCTTTGGTTGAAAATTCAACTGTTTTTGGTTTCATCTGAAAATCTTTTTTGATTGAAATATCATCTCTTACATTTTTCGTTGAAAATTCAAGTGTTTTTTTTAAATTCGTCTTCTTTGGATCAATTAAACCTTTAGGTCGAATAATAATTTGTGGTTGAAAATTCGTCTCCTTTGGTTGAATTCAACTGTTTTTGGTTTCAAATTAATATCTTCTTGGGTTGAAATATCATCTATTAATTTTTTTGTGCAAATTTAACTGTTTTGTCGAAAATTCATCTCCTTTGGAAGAATTCAACTTCTTTTTGCGTTAAAAATTCAACTATTTGGTCGAATATTAACTATTTTGTTAAAAATTTGTCTTCTTTGATTGAATTCAACTGTTTTTGGTTTCAAATTAAAATCTTTTTTGATTGAAACATCATTCTATTACATTTTTCGTTGAAAATTCAACTATTTTGTTGTAAATTTGTCTTATTTAGAAGAATTCAACTGTTTTTTGTTTCAAATTAAAATATTTTTTGGTTGAAATATCATCTATTACATTTTTTGTTGAAAATTCGTCTTTTTCGGTTTAAAATTCAACTATTTGGTCAAGTATAACTATTTTGTTGAAAATTCGCTTTCTTTGGCTGAATTCAACTGTTTTTGGTTTGAAATGAAAATGTTTTTTTGGTAGAAATATTATTTATTACATTTTTCGTTGAAAATTCAACTGTTTTGTTGAAAATTTTATCTTTCTGGATTGAAAATCCGACTTCTTTAATTGAATTCAACTGTTTTTGGTTTAAATTAAAATCTTGTTTGAAAGTTGAACTATGTTGTTAAAAATTAATTTTTTTTGTTGATGATTCATCATTTTAGTTCAAAACCCTTTTTTTTTTCTTTTTGAAAATTTAACTATTTTCTTAAACATTAATTTTTAATTTGTTGAAAATTAATTTTTCAACTATTCCATTTTTGTCTGAAAATTTATCTTTTTCGGTTGGAAATTTATGTATTTTGTTGAAAATCAATTTCTTTGGTTAAAAATTTAACTCTTTCGTTGAAAATTCTTTTTTTTAATCAAAAATTAATTTTGTAGCCGAAAATATAACTAGTCCATTCTTGTTTTAAAATTTATCTTTTTTCGTTGAAAATTCATGAATTTTGTTAAATTCGTCTTTTTTGTAAAAAATTCAACTATTTGGTTCAAAATTAATGTATTTTGTTGAAAATTCGTCTTTTTTAGTAACAAAATTTATCTTCTTGGTTGAAAATTAATTTCTTTGATTAAAAATTAATCCTTTTAGTTGAAAATGCATTGTTTTGGTTAAAGACCTTTTTTATTTTTAAGATTTTTATCGAGTTGGAAGGGAGGAAATTTTGATTTTCAATTTTTTTCTTTTATTTTGAACAGTTTTATTAAGCTGGAAGGGACAAAATTTCGATTATTTATTTGCATTTTGAATTGTTAGATGCCCTTTTTTTCTTTTTAGCATCTTCATTGAGTTGAAGGCGGAAACTTTTTGTTTTCATTATTTTTTCTGAATTTGAAGACGGAAGTTTTTTATTTGTATCATTTTTATTGAGCTGGATGGGACGAAATTTTGTATATTATTTTTTTTTTCTCAATTGGAAGAGGCTATTTTTTCTTTTTGGCATTTTTATTGAGTTGAAGGGGGGAAATTTATATTTTTATTCTTGTGATTTTGATGAGGGTAATTTTTATGTTTAATATTTTTATTGAGTTGGAAGGGACTTTTGATTACTTCAACTGAAAACATTTTCAGTTTGAAGAGTTTAAAGTTTGCAATTTCAATGACCCTGAAAAATGTTTTCGAATCGGAAAATGATCAGGAATTATTTTCCTCGATTAAAACGGCCACCCTGAGTTTTGAAACAAATTTATTTACTTCATAAAGTAAAAACGTTGAATTAATTTCTTTTTGCAGAATATTGAAATCCTTCAGCAAAAAAGTCTAGTATGCGAATAAATTTCCATAAAAAATGACAGAAACTACATCGGAAGAAGCCAGCAGTTCGGAGAACAATTTGACCAGTTCCGAAAGGCCGATTCCAAACCTAAGGCAGTCAAACGAACCAGCGGATTCTCATGCTTCTTCAATTCCACCTCCAGTTGTAAATTTAAGTAATTTGAACATTGGAGCCAGGACCATGGAACGCTCAAGACTCCTTGTCAACAATATTTCCACCACGATCGAGGAAATGCAACCCTTCATTGAACAGGCTCGATTGGTAATTTAAAAAATCGAAATTAAGACTTTAATTAAGAAGGAACATGCAATGAGCAGACCTCCGGCTCACCACACTATGGACACTATTCAATTCATTTTTTTAGCGCTCAAATGATGTATTTTCAGGGTTTCTAGCGATCTTGAAAACCTGGAATTCTCCTTGAATTTTTGTTGAACCTTGAACACCTGGAAATCTCCTTGAATTTTTCACGAGAACCTTGAATTACATTTTTTTTAAAACAGGTTTTTTTATTGAAGTTTGAAAAGTAATTTAAATCTTTTAGTCTATTATGAAAGAAACATCTCGTTTAGAAGAAACCTTGCTACTGAAAATTTTTTTATTTATCTTTTACTCATCACGCTATAAATAAAGAGATTTTTAAAGGCATTTTTTGTAGACTTTACCAATTATTTTATAGATTGCGATGAACAGACTTTAATATTTAGGGTTGCGAGTTGACCGGGAAATGACCGGGAATTTAATTTAAAAACCTGGAATTTACTTCTGATCGTAACAAAATTCAAGTTTTCATTATTTTAATAATTTTTGTCAATTTAGAAAAGTAGAAGATTCATCATTTTAATTTAAAATTCTTCTCTGGTTGAATATGTAACTACTTTGTTAAAAATCAATTTATCTTTTTTTAGTAAAAATTCATGTACTTTATGGAAAATTCGTCTTTTTTGCAGAAATTTTATCTTTATGGTTGAAAATTCATCTTTTTGGCATAAAATTCAACTACTGCAGTTGAAGATTCATCATTTTAGTTGAAAAATAATTTCTTTAACTGAAAATTTAACTGTTCCATTTTTAGTTGAAAACTGATCTTTTCTAGTTAAAAATTCGACAATTTGGATGAAAATTAGTCTTTTCTAATTGAAACTTCAACTATTTCCTTCAAAATTCATGTATTTTTAAAAAAATCGATATTTTTTTGTAGAAAATGATCTTTTTATTTGAAAGTTAATCTTCTTGTTTAAAAATTCTTCTTTTCGGTTAACAATTCAAGTATTCCAGTTAAATATTTATTATTTTAGTTGAAAAATCATCTTTTAGGTTGGAAATAAAATTATTTGGTTGAAAGTTAAACTCTTCTGTTAAAAATTCTTATATATTTTTTTTGGAAGATTTATCGTTTTAATTAAAAATTCATTTCTCTGATTGAAAAATGAGCTGTTTGATTGAAAACTTTTTTTTCCTTTGGATGTTTTTCGTTTTTTTGTCTTCTTTAATTAAAAAGACAATTATTTCGTTAAAAAATCATGTATTTTGTTAAAAAAATATTTTTTTGGTGGAAAATTAATCGTCTTGTTTAAAAATTCATCATTTTAGTTGAAAATTCATCTTTCTGGTTTAAAATTTAACTATTCCAGTTGAAGATTCATAATTTTATTTGAAAATTCATCACTCTGGTTGAAAGTTCATTTATTTTGTTGAAAATCCGTTTTTTTTTTGTTGAAAATTAATTTTTTCAACTGAAAGTTTCACTATTCTATTTTTTGTAAAAAATGAATATTTTTTAGTGAAAAATTTAAGTTTTTTTTCTCTGTTCTCTTTTGTTGTGTGAAAGGATGTTTAGAATGAACGTCATGAATTAAAATAAATATTTGCGTTTTTTCTGGAAATATGAATATGTTACTTTTAGTTGAACGGGAAAATTGAAAAATTTGACCGGGAAAAAGCGGGAAATGACCGAAAATTTGAAATCGTCCGCCGAATCGCCACCCTGATATTGTGAATAATTCTATAAGTTTTTTATTTCGTCTCCGCTAATATAGAATATTAAAGTATACATTTTTTTGTGATATTCAACTTACAAATTATAAAAATTATTAGTTGAAAATTTCGATGTTAATTCTGTTTCAGAATTAGAATGAGCCATGGCTATATAACGGACTAAAGATTTCAAAAGGTTTCAAAATATTTCAAAGATTTTAAAATATTTGAAAAAGTTTACAGTACACCAGATTTCTAAGATTTTTAAATATTTCGAAGATTTGAAACGATTTCAAAAGGTTTAAAAACATTTTAGAAGATTTGAAAAGATTTCAAATAATTCACTGATTTCAACGAATAAAAAAGATTTCACAAACAAAGATTTAAGAAAAATTTCACAAATATTTGAAAAGATTTCAAAAATTTCAGAAAAAGTTCCCAAAGATTTGGAAAATTTCATAAAGATTGCAAAGATTTCAAAGATTTAAAAAAGGAATGTACACCCCGATTTCAAAGATTTCACAAATATTTCAAACATTTCCAAAGATTTTAAAACTTTCAAAAGATTTCAGAGGTTTTAAAGATTTTAGAAAGGTTATAGTAAACTAGATGTTTACGATTTTAAAAGATTTTACACGGATTGAAAATATTTCAATGATTGTTAATGAATACAAAAGATTTCAGAAAGATTTCATAGAAATTTCATAAAGATATCAAAATAATACAAGAATTCCAAAGGTTTCAAAACATTTCAAAGATTTTGAACGATTTCAAAGATTTCGATGACTTCAAACGAATACGAAAGATTTCACAAATATTTTAAAGATTTCGTAAAAATTTCAAAAGATTTCAAGGATCTTAAAGTTTTCAAAGATTTCAAATATTTTACAAAAAGTTTAAAAGATTCCAAAAGATTTCACAGAAATTTCACCGATTTTAAGTACTTCAAGAGATTTCAACGAATTCACAAAGATTTCAGGGATTTCAAAGACGACTTATGTTCGCAAAAAATTAAGAATTTGTTTATTTATTGTTCTGCCTTTTTTTTAGAAATTATTGACAAATAAAAAATGAAATGGCTCATTTTTTTACATGTATAACAAACGATTATTTCATTATTTGATGTAAAAAAAAGGAGACTTGGAAAATCTTGACTTCTTGACCTGGAAAACCTGGAAAATACCTTGAATTTCGTTCCTAAGAATCGCTGGACACCCTGATTTTGAAAAAAAAAAAAAAAAAAAAAAACTAAAGACACTATTTCTTTACTTTCCACTTAACCAAGTAAAGATTTTCATTTTAAATCAAAAACAGTTGAATTGGACCAAAAAGGACGAATTTCCAACAAAATCGTTGAATCCTCAGCCAAAACAGATTTATTTTCAAACAAACAGTAATATTTTCAACCAAAAAAGATTTAACTTTCTACCAAAAGAGATGGATTTTCAAATTAAAAAGAGGAATTTTCAATTAAGAAAGATTTTTAGTCAAAACAGAAAAATATTTCAACCAAATTGTTGAATTTTCAAGCCAAAAGGATGAGCTTTCAACGAAAAAGATGATTTTGCGACTACGAAGATTAATATCCTACCAATAAGATGAATTCTTTTGAATGAATTTATCTTTTTTTCGTTTAAAAAATTTTTAACTGAATAGTTGAATTTTTTAACTAAAAAAGGTCATTTTTTTAACTAAAATGGAATAGTAAAATTTTCATTCAAGAGAATTAATTTTCAATAAAAAAACGAATTTTGTACCAAATGGTTGGATTTTCTACAAAATTATTGAATTTTTAATCCGAGAATATGAATTTTTAACAAAAAGGTTCATTTGTAACCAGTCTGTTGAATTTTTAACCAAAAAAACTGAATTTTCTACAAAAAAAGTAACAGTTGATATTTTAACAATAAAAAAAGATTTTTATTGAAAATAAAAAACAGTTGGATTTAGCCAAAAATAACAAATTCTCAACTCAAACAGATTAATTTTCAACTAAAAAGTTGCATTTTTAACCCAAGAAAATGATTTTCTAGAAGAAAAAACGAATTCTCAACAAAATATATAAATTTTCAAAAAAATAGTTATATTTTAAGGTAAAAAATTAGTTTTTATAAAAAAAATTAATTTCCAAAAAATGGTTAAATATACAGTTATAAAAATTAATTTTTAACAAACAAAAAACTGAATTTTCAACAGAAAAGGTAATAGTTGATATTTTGGCAAAAACAAAGATTTTAATTGAAAATAAAAACAGTTGAATTCAGTCGAGAAAAACAAATTCTCAACTAATAACACAGATTAATTTTCAACTAAAACAGATTAACTTCAACTAAACAGTTGCACTTTTAATCCAAAAAATTGATTTTCTATAAAAAAGACGAATTTTCAACAACAACAAAAATACATCAATTTTCAACCAAATAGTTAAATTTTCTACTGATTTTTGAGCCGAAAATACAAATTTTCTACAAAACAGTGGAATTTTCAACCCAAGAATGTGAATTTTCAACAAAAAAGTTAAGTTTCGACCAATCAGTTGAATTTTTAACAAAATATTTATATTTTAAGTTAAAATTTTGTTAACGAAATGCATGAATTGTCAAACAGATAGTTGAAGATTCTACTAAAAAATATAAATTTTCAATAAGAAATATAATAGTTAAATGTTCAGTCAAAAAAATTATTTTTCATTAAAAAACGAATTTTCAACAAAATACTTGAATCCAAAACTAAGACAGGTTCATTTTCAACTAAACAGTTGCATTTTTAAGCAAAAAGAAAAATTATTTTCTACCAAAAAAGACGAATTTTCAACAATAATACATAAATTTTCAACCAATTAGTTCAATTTTCTCATAAATTGATGAACTTTCTACAAAACAGTTGAATTTTTACCCGAAAGTTATCCATTTTGAAGATATTTACAATTGAAAATTCGCCACCTTTTTAAATTTGAATGTCTATAGTCTAAAGTCATGAAATTTTAATCATCTTTTTGAAATAGGTATAACTTAAAGATTTTTAATTGAAGATTCTTCAATTTTTAATTTGAAATTTTTCTCTTTCTTTTTTATTTTTTTAGGATAGTTTAATTTTGAAGAATTACAGTTGAAAATTCTTGAAATACGAAAATATAGAATTGTTAATTATTCAAGCTTCATGATTTATATTTTAATGATATGCAATTTCGAATGCTTTTTTGGAATAGTTTTATTTTAAATGTTTACAACTGTAAACTCTTCAATTTTAAACATGTATTCAATCTTTCATATTAAAGAAATTCTAAATGTAAATCATCAAAATCACAGAATTTTAAATTTAAAACTTGTCTAATTTTTAATTGTAAATTTTCAAGAACTGAAACTCTTTAATTCCAATTATATAAAATTCAAAGTTCTACAATTTTGAAGAGTTATAATTGAAAACTCTTCATTTCTAAAGATGTATAAATAGCAATTCTTCAATTTTGATGATTTTAAAATAAAAAATCCAGTTTTCAATTCTAAATCTTCCAAACTGAAAAATGTTTGAATATAAATCATTAAAATTACAGAATTTCTAATTGTAAAACTTAAAACAATTGAAAATTCTTGAATTTTGTAAATATAGTAATGAAAAAGATTTAATTTTCAAGATTTATTGTTTGAAGGTATGTAATTTTGAACGTTTTTTTTTAATTGTTCAATTTTGAATTACAGAATTGTGAATTACAGAATTGTGAATTGCATAACTTTAAACTTGCATAATTTTTAATTGTAAATTTTCAAAATTAAAACTCTTTCATTCGGAAGATCTACAATTCAAAGTTCTACAATTTTGTAGAGCTACAATTGAAAACTCGTCAATTTTAAAGATGTTTAAATAAAAATTCTTTTGGGATGATTTTAAAATTCAAAGTCCAGTTTTTCAATTCTAAATCTTCCAAATTAAAAAAAAAATAATGTAAGTCATAAAAATTACAGATTTTTTAATTGTAAAACTTGAAACTTGTCTAGTTTTTAATTCTAAATTTTAAAACTCTTAAATTTTAAAGATTTACAATTCATAGTTCTGCAATTTTGAAAAGTTACAATTGAAAACTCTTGAATTTTGAATATTTTGAAAATCAAAAGTCAAGTTTTCAATTCTAAATCTTCCAAATTTGTCCAAATTGAAGAAATTTCGAATGTAAATCATCAAAATTACAGCTTTTTAATTGTAAAACTTAAAAGTTGCATAACTTTTAATGGTAAATTTCCCAAGAGTGGCACAATATAGGCTTTATAGGCCTAAATTTATATATTCTGATATATATTATATAATATTCTTTTTTTTAGAATATATTATATTCTAAAATTTTGATGATTTTAAAGATCAAAAGTCAAGTTGTCACTTCTGAATCTTCTAAATTGGAGAAATTTCGAATGTAAATCATCAAAATTACAGAATTTTTAATTGTGACATACAAAACTTTCATAATTTTCAATTGTCAAATTTATAAACTCTTTAATTTTAAAGATGTATAAATCAAAATGATTAAATTTTGATGATTTTGAAGATCTTAAGTTAAGTTTTAAATTTTAAATATTCCAAATTAAAGAAATTTGGAATATAAATCATCAAAATTCCAGCATTCAACAAATTGTTAAACTTAAAACTTGCATAATTGTTCATTTAAATTGTTTTTAAATTTAGTTTTTAATTGTCAAACTTAAAAACTCTTGAATTTTAAAGAAGTATAAATCAAAATTCTTAAATTTTTACGATTTTTAAAATCAAGTCAAGTTTTCAATTCTAAACCTTCCAAATTAAAGAAATTTAGAATGTAAGTCATGAAAATTACAGAATTTTTAATTATTGTAAATTTTTTAAATTAGAAATTGTGCAATTTTAAAGATTCACAAATACAAATTCTTCAATTTTGATGATAATGTAGATTAGATGAAATTTCAAATGTAAATCACAAAATTACAGCATTTTTTATTGTTGAACTTAAAACCAGCATAATTTCGAACTGTAAATTTTCCAAATTAAAAACTCCATTTTTTAATATTTACATGTCAAAGTTCTACTATTTTTAATAGTTGAAACCTTGGCATAGATAACGTTGTACATATCAACAAAAATCTGTTTTGACGGAATCTTCATTCAACCTGTGGGTATTTTTTTTATATACTTTGTCATATTACAAACTTTGTTCTTTTACATGTATAATACGACATACAACAGAAAATCGTTATCCTTGTATATTATAATTTTATCATATAATTAACAAACTTTCGACTATAAGTATTTTTGTTGATACAACGTTGTCTATGCCGAAACTTCAGTTACAATTGAAAATACTTAAATTTTGAAGCTATAGAATTTGCCAATTAATTAATTTTTAAGATTTATATTTTAAAGGTATATAAAGGAAATTTTATTTCAAGGGATTTCAACGGATTTCAACAATTTGAAGAGACATTGAGGACATACAAAAATTGCAAAGGATTTGACAAATTTTAAGTTATTTTAAAATATTTCGTAGAATTTTAAGAGTTTTTTGTTTCAAAAATGTATAACTCTTTACATTGAAAAATTTGTTGCAATGGATTTTTAAATACTTTATTTTTTTAATATTAGAAAATAAAAATCCAGGGAATAATTTTAATTTAATGTATATCAAAGGAAATGATTTCTACATATTTAAATGGATTTTCAGGATTTTAACGAATTTCTAGAGAACTTTAGGTAATAAATCCCCCTTTTTTTTAGCTTTTTTTGTGCTATGATCCCTGTTATTAATCTCTAAGTTGCGCATCTTTCTCCATAAAATTGGAAACTCTAGAGAAAAAAAATTAAGCCATTTTATTTTTTCAACAGCGACCAGGAATATCCTTAACATCCTGGCTGAACCTCCAAAGACAAAATCCCGAGGAGAGGACGCCCGCCAGTCAAAACCAACCTCGGGACTCGTACGTAATCGACCTGGAGACACCCATCGAATCAGAAGCAGCAACTCCTCAAAATTCTGCAACTGATCACAATCATCATTATCACAACACTACCTCAACCGACAACTACCTAAACAACATCCGAGAGGCTGCAAATGCCGAAAACCAAAATAACAACAATGACCCTCAGGATAATTTGCCAGGTGTTCGTTCCACGATGAATCCGGAGGCCAGGAAGATGCTGAAAATCCTCCAAAAATACGTTCCTTTTCTTCTGATCCTCCTCGTCAAAAGCATTTACGACTACAGAGCTGGAATCGTTCATTTTGTAGTCCTGCTCGTGACGACTATTCAAGCTGACACGGATTTAAAGAGGGAGATAGCGAAACAGCAGAATAGAAATCATATGGCCTTGCTGGGAATTATACTCTACATAACGGGCTGCATCGTTTTCGTTGATTTTGTATTCGGCCAGCCAATGTTGTTGCGTTTCTCGACACCTACGAGTGCTTGGGAATTGCTCTGGTCGGTCGCTATTACCGATTTTATGCTGAAACTTATCACTATTGTGCTGAAAGTCATTCTCACTTGCTTGCCAGCGAAAATTATTGCTTTGCAGACACGGGTGAGTTTTAAATTCGAATTTAGAGGTCTTGGATCGACTAGAAGGCTTTGAAAAAGTCGTATGAAATTTCGAAAAAAGTGCATAGATTACGTGCAGTTTTTTTCTGAAATTTTGAATCACGTACTCCCCCTTTTTCAGGGTCCGTAAACACGCAAAATTATGAAGTCTCAACAAAAAATGAAATAGTTGATATTTTAAACAAAATAATATAGTCATTTTTAATCAAAAACAGTTGAATTGAACCAAAAAGGACGAATTTATAATAAAGTAGTTGAATCCTCAACCAAAGCAGATTAATTTTCAACAAAACAGTTATATTTTTAACCAAAAAGTTAAGCTTTCTACAAAATAGTTCAATTTTCAATCAAATAGTTCAATTTTCAACCATAAAGACGAATTTTCAACACAGAAGATTCATTTTTTACAAAAAAGATGAATTTTCACGAAAATACATACATTTTTAACCAAATAGTTGAATCTTCATCCAAGAAGATTAATTTTCTACCAGAAAAGACAAATATTCAACAAAGTACAAAAATTGTTAACCAAATAGTTAAATTTTCAAACAAAAAGATTAATTTTCTATCAAAAAGACGAATTTTCAACAGATTACAAAAATTTTAACGAAATAGTTGAATTTTCAGTCAAGAAGAATATTTTTTTACCCAAAAAGAAACATTTTTAAGAATTTACATAAATTTTTAACTCAATAATGGAATTTTGTAACAGAAAAGACGAATTTTCAACAAATTACAAAAATTTGAACCAAATAGTCAAATTTTCAACACAGATGATTAATTTTCTGCAAAAAAGATGAATTCTCAACAAATTACATACATTTTTCACCAAATAGTTGAATCTTCATCCAAGAAGATTTATTTTCTACCAGAAAAAACAAATTTCCAACAATTTACAACAAATTTTAACCAAATAGTTAAATTTTCTACCAAAAAAGATTGATTCTCAAGAAAATGCATATATTTTTAAGCGAATAGTTGAATTTTCAACTAGAAAGTTCGTTTTTTACCAAATAAGACGAATTGTCAACGAATTACAACAATTTCAACCAAAGAGTCGAATTTTCAACTAAAAAGATTCATTTTCTACCAAAAAAGACGATTTTTCAACAAAATACATAAATTTTGTACCAAATAGTTAAATCTTCATTTAAGAAGATTTATTTTCTACCAGAAAAAAAACAAATTTCCAACAATTTACAAAAAATTTTAACCAAATAGTTGAATTTTCTACCAAAAAAGATTAATCCTCAAGAAAATGCATATATTTTTAACCGAAAAGTTGAATTTTCAACTAAGAAGATTCGTTTTTTACCAAAAAGGGGAATTTTCAACAAATTACACAAATTTTAACCAAATAGTCGAATTTTCAACTAAAAAGATTCATTTTCTACCAAAAAAAGACGACATTTCAACAAATTACAAAAATTTTAACCAAATAGTCGAATTTTCAATTAAAAGATCCATTTCAACACACAAGATTATTTTTCTACAAAAAAAGATGAATTGTCAACAAAAGGCATACGTTTTTAACCAAATAATTGAATTTTCAACCAAAAAGATTAATTTTTTACTAAAAAAAAGAATTTTTAAGAAATTACATACATGTTCAACTAAATAGTGGAATTTTCCACCAGGAAAGACGAATTTTTAATAAAATACATAAATTTTTTATTAAATATTTGATTTTTCAACCAGGAAGATTAATTTTCTACCAAAAAAGATGAACTCTCAACAAAATGCATATATTTTTAAACAAATAGTTGAATTTTAAACCAAGAAGATTCATTTTCTACCAAAAAAGAAGAGTTTTCATAAAATTAGAAAAATTTTAACCAAATAGTCGAATTTTCCACTAAAAAGGTAAATTCTCAACACAGAACATTAATTTTCTAACAAAAAATATTAATTCTCAACAAAATACAAAAATTTGTAACCAGATAGTTGAATCTTCATCCAAGAAGATTAATTTTCTACCAGAAAAAAACAAACAAATTTTCAACAAAGTACAAAATTTTGTAAGCAGATAGTTAAATTTTCAACACAGAAAATTAACTTTTTACCAAAGAAAGATGAATTCTCATCAAAATACATAAATCTTTAACCAAATAGTTAAATTTTCAACCAAGAAGATTAATTTTTTACGAAAAAAGAATTTTCAACGAATTACATAAACTTTACATAACATTTCCAACTTGGAGAGATTTTTCAGTTAAGAAAGGAAGAATGTTCAACTAAATTGTGGAATTTTCAAGTCAAAAAGATAAATTTTCTACAAAACAGTTGAATTTTTTAATTTTCAACCAAGTAGTTGAATAATCAACCACAAGTAGTTGAATTTTCAACCAAAAATATAACGGTAGTCTTTTCAATTTAAAAAAATTAACTTTGAACCAAAAAAGATGATTTTCCTACCAGATACGAACTTTCAATCCAAAAGGTCGAATGTTCCACAAAACAATTGAATTTTCGAACAAAAAAGAATTTTCAACGAATTACATAAACTTTTAACTTAATAGTGGAATTTTCTACCAGAAAAGACGAATTTTCAACAGATCACAAAAATGTTAAGCGAATAGTGGAATTTCAACACAGAACATTAACTTTCTACCAAAAAAGATGAATTCTCAACAAAATACATAAATTCTTAACCAAGTACTTGAATTTTCAACACAGAAAATTAATCTTCTACCAAAAAAGATGAATTCTCAACAAGATACATAAATTTTTAACCAAATAGTTGAATTTGCAACCAAGAATATTAATTTTTGGACGGAAAAGACGAATTTTCTACAAAATACATACATTTTTAACCAAATAGTTTAATTTTCAACCAAAGGATACAGATTTTCAAACCAAAGAGGAATTTTTAAGAAAAAGGTTGAGTTTTTAAGTTAAAAAGTCTAATTGTCAGTTTGAAAAAAATGGATTTTCAACAAAATAGTTGCATTTTCAACCAAAACAGTTCATTGCTCAACAGAAAAAAGCTTTAATTTTCGACCAAATAAGTTAAATTTTAGACCAAAAAGATGACTTTAACAAAATAGTTGAATTTTCGACAAAAAAGTTAATTTTCAAATAAAACAGATGAATTTTCAACCTAAAAAAACGTATTTTCAATAAAATAGTTGCACTTTCAACCAAAATAGTTCATTCTTCCAACCGAAAAAAGCGAATTTTTGACCAAAAAAGAAGACTTTTTAACAAAATAGTTGAATTTATAACAAAATAATTAAATTTTAAACGAAATAGTTGCGTTTTCAACTAAATAATTGAACTTTCAAGTCCAAAAGGTGAATTTTCTAGAAGACAGTTGAATTTTTAACAAAGCAGATGATTTTCAACCAAAGAAATGATATTTCTACCAAAAAATATTAATTTTTACTAAAAAAAAGGATGATTTTTCTATAAAAAGAGACTAATGTTTAACAAAACAGTTACATTTTCGACTAAAAAGAGTTCACTTTTAACGAAAAGTATTTGGATTTACTTATGGTTTTCTATTAACTCTTTTCGCATTTAATAAAAAAAAAAAAAACAAGAAAAAGGTGAAATTTCTTGAAAACAAGGGGTATAAAGGGAATTTCGTTTAAAAAGGGAATAGCCGGTAAAGAGTGTGAATTCTTTGTAAATACATTTTTTCAACAAATTATGTTTTGAAGTATCTAAAAATAAAGGAAATATATTGAAAATAGGGGAAACTTCTCGGAAAAAGAGGAACTCTTTGAAAAAAGGGGAATATGGTTTCTTAATTAAATTCTAATTACACCTAGAAGTCTCTTCTCACGTTTTTATCTTATTTTATAGGGAAAATATTACCTGATGGTGGAAGCAACATCCCAGCTCTACCGTTGTTGCGCCCCAATTCAACCCTGGCTCTACTACTTATTCGAGGCGTATCATGGACCAGAAAAGATTTTCGGAATCTGTCTCTCAGCCGTCTACACGATCAGCAAAGCCACCGATTTGCTGTCTCGAGGAAAGCTCTTTAAACACGCTGTGCATAAACTAATGCAACAAGTCGTAAGTATTTTTCATACCATCAAAAAAAAATCTAGACAATTTTAAATTATCCAGATAATACTTTTCTGTTATTTTTAATCAACTTATTAGGAAAATATTATTAGTACGAGCTTTTCTCTTGTTATTTTTAGTGGAGTAACAACAGGTTATGGGCCCAGTTTAGTTAAAAGTGGGGTTTACTCAATAAAAATGTTGAAAAGAAAAATTGGCATCCTCCAATTCAGAAAAACAATTAGTAATCGAAATTTCCTCTCTGTAAACTCGATCAAAATCTTAAAAATAAGAAATTACCCTCTTCAAATTCTTAAAAAAAGATTGAAAATGCTAGAAAGAACAAATTGCCTCTTACCATTCAGAAAAAAAAGTTTCGTCCCTTATAACTCAATAAAAGTCTTAAAACCCAGAAAATGTCCGTCTTCCAATTCAGAAAAAATCGAAAAACCAAATTTCTTCCTCCAAATCGATAAAAAAAATTTTTAACAAAACAATGTCCCTCTTCGAATTCAGAAAAATTTGCAAACAAAACATTCGTCTTTTCCAATTCAATAATAATGTTAAAAATAGCAAATTTCCCTCTTACAATTCAGGAAAAAAAGAATTAAAAAAAAAAATTAAAAACCACATTCCCTCCCTTCCAAATTGTTAAAAATCTTGCAAATAAAAAATGATCCCTCTTCCAATTCATAAAAATAATATTGAAAACCAAAATTTCCTCCTTTCCATCTCGATATACATTTTTAAGAGATAAAGTGTCCCCCTGCCAATTGAACAAAAATTACAAACTAAAATTTCTTCGTTTCAAATCCAATACAAATGTTAAGAATACAACATTTCTCCGCCTTCAACTCAATATAATTCTTAGAACAATGAAACATATCCCTCTTCCAAATCAGAAAAAATTCAAAATTGAAATTTCCTCTCTTCCAACTTAATAAAAATAATGAAGATAAAAAATTACCCTATTCCAATTCAGAAAAAAAAGATTGAAAATAAAAAGTTCCACCCTTAAACTCAATAAAAATGCTAGAAAGAAAAAGTGGCCTCTTCCAAATCAGAAAAAAATAACCAAAATTTCGTCTCTTCCAATTCAATAAAAATCTTAAAAACAAGAAAATGTCCCTCTTCAAATTCAGAAAAAAAATCGAAAAACCAAATTTCCTCCCCCTGCAAATCGATAAAAATCTTAAAAATAAAAAAGGATTCATCCAATTCATAAAAATAATATTAAAAAACAACATTTCCTCCTTTCCAACTCGATGAAAATTTAAAAAAATATATAAAATGCCCCCCTGCCAATTAAAAAAAAATTAAAAACTAAAATTTTTTCGCTTTAAACTCAATAAAAATCTTCAAAATAAAAAATTACCCTGTTCCCATTCAGAAAAAAGATTGAAAATAAAAAGTTCTCCCTGGAACTCAATAATAATGCTAAAAAGAAAAAAATGGCCTCTTCCAATTCAGAAAAAAAATTTCGTCTCTTCCAACTCAATAAAAATTATAAAAACAAAAAAGGGCCTCTTAAAATTCAGAAAAAATTGAAAACAAAAATTTCCTCCCTTTCAACTCAATAAAAATCTTCAAAATAAAAAATTACCCTGTTCCCATTCAGAAAAAAGATTGAAAATAAAACGTTCCCCCCTGGAACTCAATAATAATGCTAAAAAGAAAAAAATGGCCTCTTCCAATTCAGAAATTTTACAAAATATTTAAACTTTCAAGCAAAAAAGTTGAATTTTCGAACCAAACAAACGAATTTTCAACTAAGAAAGATTTTTTCAGTCAAGAAAGGAAAAACATTCAACCAAATGGTGATATTTTCAAGCAAAAAAGACGAATTTTCTACAAAGCGTTTGAATTTTCAAGAAAATAGTCGACATTTTTATTAAATTATTGAATTTTCAAGCAAAAAAAACTTTTCCACAAAACAGTTGAATTTTGAACCTAAAAATGTGAATTTTCAAAAAAAGTTCATTTTTAACCAAAAAAATGAACTTTCAAGACAAAGAGACGATTTTTTAACAAGCGTTTAGTTTTCAACCTTAAAAGTAGAATTTTTTATATAGCATTTGACTTTTAAATCCAGAAAGATGAATTTTCAAAAAATAAATTAATTTTCAATGAAATAATTAAATTTTCGACAAAAAAAAATTTCAACCAATCAGTTGCATTTATAAACAAATAGTTGAACTTTCAAGCAAAAAATACGAATTTTCAACTTGAGAGATTTTTCAGTTAAGAAAGGAAGAATATTCAACTAAATTGTTGAATTTTTGAATTTTCAACCAAGTAGTTGAATAATCAACCACAAGTAGTTGAATTTTCAACCAAAAATATAACGGTAGACTTTTCAATTTAAAAAAATTAACTTTGAACCAAAAAAGATGATTTTCCTACCAGATATGAACTTTCAATCCAAAAGGACGAATGTTCCACAAAACAATTGAATTTTCGAACAAAAAGGATGACGTTTTATCAAATCAGTTAAATTTTCAAAAAAAGAATTAAATTTTCAACCAAAAGAGATGAATTCTGAATCAAAAATATAAGAGAAGACTATTAAAGAGAATTAAATTTCAGCCAAAAAAGAAATTTTCTACCAAATATGAATTTTCACTTAAACATTTATTTTTACATGCAGAAAAGAAGAAACCATCTTTTTATAATAAATTTTATATTTTTAAATAATTTAAAATGATTTTTGAATGATTACTGCGTGTTTCAATTGAATATACTTTATCTGTCTAAATCAGATAAAAATTGTGATCTATATGTGTCCACAAGAATCCAATTCTGAACCACACTGCGATCCATCACGTTCAACGAAACTGGGCCCATAACCTGTTGTTAATCCACTAATAGCAACAACATTTTCTATCCCCTGAATCTATTTATTGGGTCAATTTCTATTTTTTAAATCTCTTTTTCACTTTTAATAACTTTTAACGAAACTGGGCCCATAACCTGTTGGTAATCCACTAATAGTAACAACATTTTCTGTCCCCTGAATCTATTTGTTGGGTCTATTTCTATTTTTTAATCTCTTTTTTCACTTTTAATAACTTTTAACGAAACTGGGCCTATAACCTGTTGTTAATCCACGAACAGTAACACCATTTTCTAGACCTTGAATCTATTTATTTGTTCTATTTCTATTTTTTAAATCTCTTTTTTCACTGTTAATAACTTTTAACGAGACTGGGCCCATAACCTGTTGTTAATCCACGAACAGTAACACCTTTTGCTAACCCCTGAATCTATTTATTCGTTCTATTTCTATTTTTTGTATAAATCTCCTTTTTCAGAGTGTTGGCTCTTACGCTTCGAAGGATCAGTTGGTCGAATCGGGAGGAATTTGCGCCATTTGCCACGACGAATACTCAACACCAGTGAGACTTCACTGCACACACATTTTCTGCGAACTCTGCGTGATAACCTGGCTCGATCGGGAACGTTCATGTCCTCTATGTCGCGCTCCCGTCACTGACAATCCCATTTATCGTGACGGTCACACCACCCACTTCATTCAAATCTTCTAACTTGAAAATTCAAGACCCCCCCAGGCTGATCCGTCATTCGTAAAAAAGTTTTCAGTTTTTTTTTTCTACCAACCTCCTTTCAGTATTCATACAACCAAAATGTGTATACAATCCCCCCTTTTAATTTTATTTTCAACCTGCAACTCGAACGCTGATGTGTAATATAACTGTACATAATATTAAGTACATATTATTAAGAGATTAAGTGAAGATTTTTAAAGCAATTTAGACAGTAAGATAACAAGTGGAGTGCCAGGTAGTGTGTTTTTTGTTAGGGTTCATCATTTTTCTACATAAAAGTAAAATTGTGTAGCTCAGCTAATAACGCGTCAGGTTTGTGTAGCTCGGAAGGGTGCGGGTTCGATTCTCACTGGCTGCACTTTTTCCCCAGTTTTTTCTTTCTATTTTATTTATTGAAATGTTTAAATAGTAAATTCCCTTCAATTTTTTTTTAACTTTTGCAACAATAAACTGTTTAAATGCTTTCTTTCAATGAAACTCTTTTTTTGTATTAATTACATAATTTATTTATAATGCACTTACATTTTTTTAAAAAGAGAATTAAAGTAAATGAAACTGTATGGTAATACAATTTTTGGTACATATTCTCCATTTAAAGTATGTATAAAATTTCTTAACCAAATTTTTAAACAAAAAAGAAAGTTCGAAAACCCGAGCTTTTCATTCAAAGAAAGCATTTAAAATGTTTATTTATGCATAATTTCCAAATAATTTAGAAGGGAATTGAATATTTTAACATTTTAATATATAAAATGCAAAGAAAAAATGGTAAAAAAGTGTAGTTAGTCAGAATCGAGCCCGCAACCTTCTTATGAATCTAAACATAAAACCCACTACCTGGCATTGTCCTTGTAAAGAATTTTAAGTTTTAGAAACGATAAAAGACTGGACTATTTTAATGTTTGATTCCAGTTTTTCAATACGTTCTCTAGATTTTCTTTAATACGTTTCTTTTTTTGTTTTTCTTTTTTATTTGTTTTTCTAATTTTTTTTTTCGTTTTTGAAATATGCGTTCAAAGTAATGGTACTTTGATCGTCTAGACTCTAATGAGACTAAATAAGACCAATTGTCAAGTTTATTGTAAAAACGGTTGCGTTCGTTTAATGTAATGTGATGGACTGTATAATAAAATAACAATTTGGACAGTAAACATAGGTTCTTCATTAGTATTAATCCGATTCTGCACAGAGAATGGATTTAAAAATTAAATCTGGTTATTAAAATATCACTGATTGACTCTCAACTGAGACTGAAAAAATTCACCGTCGCCCCTTGTTGCCTGTCTGTTAATTTCCTTGTGGCGATCTCTGCTCACTATCTCCTCAATAACTTCGCCGTCACCCTTGATCAATCTGCAACAAAATACAAAATTACATATCAGACTGCAAAAAATTTACGGAAAAAAGCCTTTCGATGGATTTTACTGATATTCATTTATTTGATAGTTTGTGAAACCAGAAGAAATTTGCCAAAAGAAGGCCTCAAAGGGTACTTTTTGTCTCGCCCATAGGATAACAAATTCAAAATAAATTCATAAGGACCATACTTAAATTACGTGTAAAAATAAAACAAATAAAACAAGTAAATTGCAGTAATTTTACAGAAATTTAATATAAATTTAACTTTACGCGACAAAGAAACCTGGTGAGTGAAAAACGAATCTAGCCAAGAATAATTTAAAAGTCAGGGATTTAGAAAAAAATCTTGAAAAAGTCAAGGAATCTCTATAACCTTAAATAACTGTCAAGCAAAATAAATTTGAAATTCAGGGAAAAATTTGAGAATTTTTAAAATGAAGTTTTGCGGTAACTCTGATATAATATTCTTGTTAATAATTTTTTTTATTTATTATTTAAAAAAATGTATTTATTTATATTTCTTTTTTTTTGCAGTTGCTTTATCCTGAAAATTATCTTTTTAGTTATAAATTCTATTATTTGCTTGAAAATTTAACAATTTTTTGAAAGAGTCATCCTTTCTCGTTGAAAATTCAACTGTTTTGTTGAAAATTCGTTTTTTTTTGGGTTAAAAATTCAACTATTTTCGTAGCAAATTTACTTTTTGATAAAAATTTATATTTTGGTGTTGAAAAGTCAACTGAGATCTTTTTTTGCATGAAAATTAAACTATTTTTTTTTTAAATTTGTCTTATAAATTAAAAAATTCATTTATTTTAGTAAAAATTGCATCTTTCTTGGTTAAAAATGCAACTTTTTAATTGAAAATTCAACAGTTTTGTTGAAATTTCAACAATTTAGTAGAAAATTTACTTGTTTAAAATTCATATTTTGGTGTTGAAAAGTCAACTGAAATATTTTTTGGTTTAAAATTCAACTATTCTTTTGAAACTTTGTGTTTTTAATTTGAAAATTCTGGTTGAAAATTCAACAATTTTGTTAACAAGTTCTCTTTTTTGGTTGAAAATTCAACTGTTTTGTTGAAAACTTTACTATTTCGTAGAAAATTTTCTTGTTTAAAATTCATATTTTGGTGTTAAACAGTCAAACTGAAATCTTTTTTGGATGAAAATTCAACTATTTTTTTGAAAATTTGTCTTTAATTTAAAAATTCATTTATTTTAGTAGAAATTGCATCTATTGTTTTGTTAAAAAGTCTTCCTTTTTGGTTGAAAATTCAACTACGTACTTCGTAGAAAATTTACTTTTTGTTTAAAATTCATCTATTTTAGTAAACATTGCATCTTTCTTGTTAAAAATGCAACTGCTTGGTTAAAAATTCAACAGTTCTGTTAAAAAGTAATTCTTTTTGGTTGAAAACTCATCTTTCTGGATTGAAAATTCAACTATTTCGTAGAAAATTTGCTTTTTGCTTAAAATTCATATTTTGTCTTTTCAATTTAAAAATTCATCTATTTTAGTAGAAATTGCATCTTTCTTGTTAAAAATGCAAATGCTTGGTTAAAAATTCAACAATTTTGTCTATTTATATTATTTAATTTAATCTATTTAAGTAGAAATTGCATCTTTTTTTTTGTTTGTTAAAAAGTCCGAAATTCTAGAAAATTCTTTATCCTAAAATATGTCAAACGCTTTGAAATCCCTTAACATTATTGAAATCAATTAAAAACTCCTTGGAATCTTTTAAAATTCCCTCAAATATTTAAAATCTTTGAAATCCTACGAAGCACCTCACTTCTCGTGAATAAATTCTTTAAAAACCACTAAAATATTATAAAATCTCGTGAAATTATATGATATTTCCTGAAATCCTGGAAAATGTATTAAAATACGTTGAGAGCTTTAAAATCCCCTAAAATCATTGAAATCCTCGGAAATCTTATAAAATAACGTGAAATATCTTACAACCTTAGGCCCTCTAAAATCATTCCATATCTTCCAAAATTCTAGGAAATTATTTACTCTAAAATATTTAAAAGCCTTTGAAATCCCTACAAATTAACAAAAAAATTAAAATTCCTTAAAATATTTCAAATCCTTAGAAATCCCATTAAATTAGTGAAATTAATTTAAAATTACTTAGAATCTTTTTAAATAACCTAAAATATTTTAAATGCTTTAAAAACTTTTTAAGCTCTTGAAAATGCAGAGGTATTACAAAAAATATCTAAAAATATTTCAAATACTTTGATCATTTTATCAATTGATCCTCAGAATTAATTAAATCAAAACTTTTATAAATTAAAAAATCCATTGAATTTAAAAGAATACAGGATTAAAGATAAAAGATACAGAATAAAATCACTGAAATCCTCGGAAATCTGATAAAATAACGTGAGATCTTTTAAAATATGTATCTTAAAACCTTAGGTCCTGTAAAATCATTTCATATCTTACGAAATTCTAGGAAATTATTTACCCTAAAATATTACAAACCCTTCGAAATCCCTTCAAATTAATGAAATTAATTAATAATTCCTTGGAATCTTTCAAAATTCCCTAAAATTAAACCCTTTAAAACCCCTTGCCATTTTTCAAAGTTCTTGGTCATTCCTTAGAATTAAAAAAAAATACCCTAAAATCGTAAAAATCCCTTCAGATTATTGTAATCTATTACAAATTTCTCGGGATCTTTAAAAATACCCTGGAATATTTCAAATTAATTCAAGACAATTCAGAAATAGGTATAGAATATATATTGAATAGTGAGGCCTGGGACTTGGACCAATAGTTTTTATTTTTGCGGCGTCCTTTATATTTTCATAATTGATTCTTTGTAATAATATAATTTTTGTAAAAAATCAGGGAGGCCGTAAAATTTTATTCAAAAAATTCCCTGACTGATTCACAAAATATTCTAATATTGTAACACTTTTAATATAGAATCTTTTATAAATTGAATAAATATTTTAAATTTAAATGTATAAATTTTTTATTTTTTATTATCAGGGACTGCCACAACCTAATTTATTTGGAAAAGTAAAAAAAAAGAACCTATTTAAACCTAAAAGTGACTAATGTTATTTTGAATTTAAAATACTTCAAATCAGAGAGGTCAAAAAACATCATTTTCAAAATTCCCTGACTTTTTCATGAGTTTTCCTGACCAATTTTTAATTTTTTCTGACCATTAATATTTAAATACCAGAATTCTAATCCTGTAACAGTTTCAGACTTCATAGTCTAAAATGCACTCAAAACAGGGGAAATAGCGTGATTTTTCAAGAAATTAAGTCAATAATAGGGGAATCCCTTGGAATCTTAAAATTCCATAAAATATTTTTAATCCTTTGAAATCTCTTGAAACTTTTTAAAGAAATTCCCTGACTATTGCAATTAATTTTTTTCAAAATCCTTTGAATAAAATAAAATCAAACTAATTGATATACCAAAACGCTTTACATTCCTAAGATTTCAATGTCAAAATATATATATTTTCAACCCAGGAACAGGTAATTTTTAGAAGACAGTTGAATTCTCAACAAAAAAGTTCATTTTCAACCAAAAAATATAACTATTCTACCCAAACGGACGAATTCTCAACAACACATTTGAATTATCGACCAAAAAATATTTATTCAATTTTCAACCAAGAAGATGAATTTTCTACCAAAAAAAGACCAATTTTCAACAAAATACATAAATTTTCAACCAAAAAGATAATTTTTCAACAAAGAAGAATAATTTTTTTACCCAAAAAGACAAATTTTCGACAAAATACATAAACTTTTAGCCAAATTTTTACACTTTTTGAACTTTTGAAAAATAAATTTTTAACCCAAAATCGAACAGTGACATTTGCAGATAAAAAAAAAAGTATTTTAAAACAAAAAAAACAACGAATTTTCAACAAAATGGTTACATTTTTTACCAAAGCGGTAAATCTTTTAAATAATATATAATTGTTCACAAAATAGTTCAACTTTTAAACAAGTAATTGAACTTACAAAAAAAAATTAATTTTGAACAAAATAATTAAATTTTCAATCAAGAAAGATGAATTTTCAACAACATTTTTTAACTGGATAGTTGCATTTACAATCATATAGTTGTTGAACTATAAGAAATGGTCGAATTTTTAACCAATAAAGATTAAACTGCAAGAAAAAAACTGGTGAATTTTCAACCAAACAGTTACATTTTCTGCCAAAAACGATGACATTTTTTACCATCAAAAAAGAAATTTCTACCCAAACGGACGAATTCTCAACAAGACATTTAAATTATCGACCAAAAAATATATATGACCTTAATAAAATAGTTAAATTTTTAACTAAATAGCTGAATTTACAACCTACGAAGATGAATTGCCGACCAAATGGTCGGATTTTCATACAAAAATGTTTATTTGCAACCAAGAAGATTAATTTTCTACCAAAAAAGACCTTTTTTCAACAAAATACATGCATTTTCAAACCAAGAGATAATTTGTCAACAAAGAAAAATAATTTTTTTACAAAAAAAAAAAATTTTCAACAAAATATATCAATTTTAACCGAAATGTTGAATTTTCAATTTATAAAGAATAAATTGTTAATCAAAAATGGTACAGTGAAATTTTCAGATCAAAAATTAATTTTCAACCAAAAAAAAACGAATTAAATTAATTTTTAACGAAATATTTCAACTTTCAAACAAGTTGTTGAACTTCAAAAAAACAAAATCAATTCTTAACCAAATAATTAAATTTTCAACCAGAGATGAATTTTGAACGTAAAATGTAATAGTTGATATTTCAACCAAAGAAAAATTTGAATTTAAATAGAAACCCGTTTTTTTTTTTTTGACATTTCAAAAAAATAGTGGAATCCTCAAGCAAAACAGATTAATTTTCAATCAAACAGTTGCAATTTGAACCCAAAAAAAAAGAAATTTCTACTAAAATTGTTGAATTTTCAACCCAAAAAGTCGAATTTTCAACACAACAGTTCAATTTTCGACAAAAAAAAAGACTTTTAACAAAATAGTTGAATTTTTAACCAAATAATAGAATTTTTGACCACGCAAGATAGAATCTGAACCAAAAATATAATAGTCAATTAAAAATTCCTTGGAATCTTAAAATTCCATAAAATATTTTTAATCCTTTGAAATCCCTTGACACTTTTTAAAGAAATTCCCTGACTTTTGCAATTAATTTTTTTCAAAATCCCCGACATTAATTGATCTCCATTATATGTTGTCATAATCAGGGTGACGAAATATCAGAAAAAAATTCTGTTAATTTTCGGGTTTTCAAATCTTTTTCTTTGTTATTCAAATTATAGGATTCAAGCCCTCAAAACTAAACAATTTTTTATTAGAAGTGTTCAAAAGAATTAAAAGGAACTGAATCGTTCAAAGCGAAATAATGCTAAATTTGAAACCATACAAAATTATTGAACAGTTTTAAATAGGTACAATAATTATTGTAAAATTTTAAATAAGGACAATTTCAAGTTGTAAGTATTCAAAGTAATATAATTTTGATTTTAGAAAGGCTTCCATGATTAAACATTATTTTTAAATAAAATATTCAAAACTGTATCATTTACAATTCTTAAAAGTGCTGAGAATTTAACAAATTTAAATTCAAACGTTTAAAATCTCTTCTCAAATTTGAATACAAGAGGGTTCCTGATTTGTATATTATATTTTCAGTCTAAAATTAAAAAAATTGAATTTCCGTACCATTTTAGGAGAAAAAGTTGCCGAAATTAAATAATAAAAATTGTAATTTATCCCCCGGTAAAATTTTCAATTAATTCAATTCGGATTTTTTTGTGTACTCTTTTTTTGTAAAATTTCAAATCTTTCATATGGATTTTTCGATATTCGTATTTGGTGACGAAATAAAAATAAGAAATGGTAAGAAAAGTACGACATTTTTTCTAATAAAAGGTATAACTTTGTATTAAAAATTATACTACAAAAATTGACTATTTCAAGTTTATTCAATAAATTGAAAGCATTCAAAATTATATAATTTTAGATTGTAATATTCAAAACTTTACGTTTCAAAATAAAAGCCTCAAAATAGTTGAACGATTCAAGATTTTAACATACAAAATGACATGATTTCAAATTTAAATCGTTTAGAATTCTAGGATATGATTATTGAATTAACAATTGTGCAATTTTAAAATTGATGCATTTACAATTAAAGAATTTGTTAATTAAAAGCCTTCAAAATAGGGACAATCTGAAAATGAGAAACATTTTTAAAATGTACCGTGCATTTAAAACAGGGAACATTAATAAATGTGATCATTTAAAAATGTGTACAAACCTATCCAATTTGAATCCTACAATATTTTCAAACTTTAAATTCGAGGTAAACCACAAAATAAAACATTTTCAATATTAGGTTTTCAAAATTGAACAGTTTTAAATTTAGGGCAACCAAATTCGACAGATTCAATATGAAGCTTTGAAATTGTATACATAATTTCAAACGGAAAATTTCTGAGTGAACATTTTAAAATTAAAAAATTAAAACTGAATCATTGTTAACTAGAAACTGTTTAAAATCAAATATTTTACATTCAAAGCCTTCGAAATAAAATTTTTTATTTGAATGGCTCCAAATTGGATAGTATATTTTTTTTTAACTTTCCGCGTCAATGTGCGGCATAACTGCCTGCGCAGTAGATCTCAATCGCAACTAAGGCTGCGCAGTAGACCTAAATCACATTCATGGCTGCGCAGTAGACCTCTAACAGATTTATGGCTACGCAGCAGACATCTATGGATATTCTTAGAGATCATCAACGACTGTGCAGTTTATTTTTATATCACCTTGCATTATTTCAAATCCTTAAACTAAAAATTAACTTTATTCCCTTAAGAATTTAGTAGTTTTAAGGCTAAATAAGGGAATAAATTCTTCTTTTAAAAAGAATTGTAGGTACCATACTGAATTCAATATAAAACGAATTTTTAACAAAATAGTTGATTCTTCAACCAAAGAGATAAAATTTCAACTGAAATGATGAATCTTCAACAAAAAATTAATTTTTAACAAAGTACTTCAACGTTCAACCAAGTATAGTTGAATTTTCAATCAACAAGATATATTTTCAACCAAGAAGATTAATTTTATAACAAAAAGACGATTTTTCAACAAAATACATGAATTTTTATGAAATAATTGAATTCGCAACTAAAGTAGATTAATTTTGAACCAAAAAAAAGCTAATTTTCAACGAAATAGTTAATTTTTCAACCATAGAGGTAAATTTTCAATTGAAATGATGAATCTTCAACGAAAAATATAATTGTTAGCAAAGTACTTCAACTTTCTACCAAGTATAGTTGAATTATCAAACAAAACGACACATTTTGAATTTACAACTAAAAAAGATTAATTATGAACAAAAGAAAAATGAATTTTCAACAAAACAGTTACTTTTTCAATCAAACAGTTAATTTTTCAACCAAACAGATGAATTTTCAACTGAAACGATGAATCTTGAACCAGAAAATGAATTTTTAATAAAGTAGTTCAATTTTCAACCAAGTAAAGTTGAATCTTCAAACAAAAACTTGAATTTTCAACCAAGAAGAATACATTTCTACCAAAGAAGACGACTTTTCAACAAAATACATGAAATATCAACAAAATAAAGACTAATTTTCAACAAAATAGTTAATTTTTCACCCGATGAAATGAACTTTTAATAATGTAGTTCCACTTTCAATCAAGTACAGAAGTTGGATTTTTAACCAAAATTAAATTTTCAGCTGTAACGATGAATCTTCAACCAAAAAAAATGCATTTTCAATAAAGTAGTTCAACTTTCAACCAAGCATAGTTGATTTTTCAACCAAAAAGTTGAATTTTCAACCAAGAAGATTAAAAGATTAATTTTCTATCAAAGGAGACGTCTTTTCAACAAAATACATGAATTTTCAAACAAATAGTTGGATTTTAGCCAAAAAGATGAATTTTCAACAAAAGGTATGAATTTTTATACAAATAGTTGAATTTTTTATTAATTAATTTAATTTTTCTTTAATTATATCAACTTTTAACCCAGTTGAATTTTCAGCCGAAAAGTTTAATCTTCAAACAAAAATCATAAAACTTCCACCAAAAACAGTTGAATTTTGATGTCAAAAAGACGACATTTCAAATGGAAAAGATTAATTTCCAATGAAAAGGGACAAAATGTTCAACAAAACAGTTGAATTATGGACCAAAAATAATTATAAACAAAATAGTTGAATTTTCAAAAATCTAATTAATTTTCAACCGTGAAAGATGAATTTCCAACAACAAAAATTATTTTCCACCAAATGTTCGGAACGACTACCCAAACGCATGTAAAATATTTAACTGCTCATCCCGAATTTCGGGACAAGACACTTCTTTAAACTTAAACAAACAAAAAAACTGTTGCACTTTCAACCAAACAGTAGAATTTTGAATCCAAAAGGACAAATTTTTTTATCGAAAAAGACGAATGTACAACAAAACAGTCGAATTATCGACCGAAAAACGAAGACTTCTCACCATAATAGTTCAAGTTTCAACAAAATAGTAGATTTTTTAACCAAAAGAGACAAATTCTGAACCAAAAATATATAATTAATTTAAAAATATATAATAAAATGATTGTTACATTTTTAACGAAATAGTAGAAGTTTTAACCAAAAGAGACACATTCTGAGCCAAAAATATATAATAAAATAATTGTTACATTTTCAAGGAAATAGTAGAATTTTTAACCAAAAGAGATAAATTCTGAACCGAAAATATAATTCTATCAATTCAGTTTGAATTTAAGCAAAAAAAAAAGACGAAAAAAGGCTGAAGTTCCTTGAAAACAGGAAAAAAGTCACAAATCGTTAAAAACATGTTAGTTATTGAGATAAAATAAATTGCCTCAGCTGGCCGCGAATTTTGCCCGAAATAGTTTATTTATTTATTTTTCAGCGAGTTTTCATTTGTTGAAAAATAAAACTCCAGTTGAAAATAAAAATACAAACTATTAAGAAAAACTCTAGCTAGCCGATAATCATCATCGGCGGGTCTCAGGTTGAAAACTTTGTCTGCATAATTCTAACTTTTTGTTAGGATTCAGAGTTTTCTTTCATCATTGACCAAATATAATATAATTAGTTCTCCGCTTAAATTCCTAACATTTTCAGTAAAAATATTGCGCTTTCAACTCTGAACCAAAAATATATAGTAGAGAATTCAAAAGAAAATGATGAAATGCCTAAGAATTTAGGGTGACTTTTAAAGACTTCAAGATGAATAAAACAGAAACTTTTGAAAAATCCATTTTGAATTGAGTAGAATTGAGTAAATTTAGCAGAATTCAGGATAAATTTTTACAGATTCCGGGCGAATTTCAAATGAATTGCAAAAAATATTTGAAAATCTCTTCAAATCCTTGAAACCCTATTAATTTCTAATAAAAAAAATTGGCTAATGACTACAAAACAAATTTTAAAAAATTCAAATGAATTGAAAACAATTTAAAAAATCCCTTAAGATTATTAAAACCCTTAGAAATGCTCAAAATTGTTTAAATTTCTTAAAAATGCCTTGGAATCTGGGAATCTATTAAAATGTCCTAAGATATTTCAAATCCTTTAAAACCTTTTGAAATCCCTTGAAATTTTTTCAAGGTCTTTAAAATGCCAAAGAATTTAAAAAAATACCTTAAAATACTTCAAATCCTTTGATCATTTTATCAATTGAATTTCAGAAATTAAAAAGAATTCCAAAGAATTTAAATGAAATCAGGATAAATTAATCAGAATTCAGGATGAATTCCAAGAAAGAATTTCAAATCTTTGAAACCCTAATTTATAACCAAAAATGAATTCAAATGAATTGGAAATAATTTTAAAAATCGAAAAAATTTAATTGATTTCAGTAAAATTTGAGTGAATTTAGAGGAGTTTAAGGGAAATGAGAAAAATTCGATGAAATTCATAAAAAAAATCAAGCTGAATTAAAAAAGCAATCAAGCGAATTGAAAACAATTCAAAAATATGAAAAATTAAAGAGAATTCAAAAGAATTTGGTGAAATGTTTAAGAATTTTAGGTGAGGTTTAAAGACTTCAAGATGAATAAAACAAAAACTTTTGAAAAATCCATTTTGAATTGAGTAGAATTGAGTGAATTTAGAAGAATTCAGGATAAATTATTACACATTCAGGGTGAATTTCAAATTAAATGCAAAAAATATTTGAAAATCTCTTCAAATCTTTGAAATAAAAAAATAAAATAAAAAAATTCAAATGAATTGGAAATAATTTTAAAAATCCCTTAAGATTATTAAAACCCTTAGAAATCCCTCAAAATTGTTTAAATTTCTTGAAAATGCCACGGAATCTGGGAATCTATTAAAATGTCCTAAGATATTTCAAATCCTTTAAAACCTTTTGAAATCCCTTGATATTTTTTCAAGCTCTTGAAAATGCCAAGGAATTAAAAAAAAATACCTAAAATATGTCAAATCCTTTGATCATTTTATCAATTGAATTAAAAAAATTAAAAAGAACTCCAAACAATTTGAATGAAATCAGGATAAATTAATAAGAATTCAGGGTGAATTCCAAAAACTAATTTAAAAACTCTTCAAATCTAAGAAACCCTACGATATGCCTCACTTATCTTGAATAAATTCTTTTAAATCCATTAAAATATTATTAAATCCTGTGAAATTGTATAAAATCTGGCGATATTTAGGAGCGTTCACATGTTACGTAACATTATTTTCGACCTTTTTTAACACCCCTTCACTATGTAACAGACCGTAACATTTCCTTAGCCCCCCCCCCCCCCCACACACACTTCCCTCATCACCGTTACGTAACATTTTTTGTATTATATTTAAAAACATAACAAAGGCCGACAAAATTTGGCCGACCTTCAGACCCAAAAACCAGAGTATAGTTTTTCGAAGGTTTTTGGTGCGCTGAATTCGAATCTGAGGTCCAAATTGCTCAATTGGCTCTGGTTTCCGAGATGACCTAACATAAAAGTGCAAAAATCGCGATTTTGGGCTATATTTTAGGTTATGTAGCATCGCGTCATTTCTTTTTTCCAAAAAACTATTCACAGCATCTTAAATTACAAGTCTTAGCCTTTCAAATGACGTTGAGTTTGATCAGATATCTTTTTTTTTGGCTGAGACATCGCATTTTTAAATTTTATAGTTATCCATAAACCTACAAACCATAAGCCTATGAAGTCTAAACAGAAACCCCAAGCTCACAACCCCCAAACCCACAAATCCCCAACCTGCAAATACTAAATCCCCAAACCCCAAACTCAATAACCCTAAATCTACACACCCCA
>CAKNYM010050518.1:207167-240608 GCA_932195095.1 Andricus curvator | reverse complement strand
CTAGATCCCCAAACCCCAAACCCAACAACCCCAAACCCAACAACCCCAAGCCCACAAACCCCAAACCTGCAAACTCTAAATCCCCAAACCCCAAATCTAAACACCCCAAACCCACAAACCACCAACCTGCAAACTCTAAATCCCCAAACCCACAAACCTCCAACCTGCAAACTTTAAATCCCCAAACCCAACAACCCCAAACCCACATACCCCAAACCTACAAACTCCAGCTTGAGCTTTGTAGATTCGAGGGTTTACGGTTCGGGATTTGGATTGAGGGGGTATAGGAGTTGGAGTTGGAAAGATTTTTTCAAGATGTTGCCCATAGTTTTTAGAAATAAAAAATTTGCGATGCTAGATAACCTCAAGTATAGGCAAAAATCGCGATTTTTGCACTGTAAGGCTTGGTATCTCACAATCCTGACGTGTTAAAGAGATTCTTAGGTCGGATTCATCTCAAACCCCCAAACATAACAACCCCAAACCTTAAACTTAGAAACCCCAAACCCAACAACCCCAAATCTACACACCCCAAACCCATAAACCCCAAACCTACAAACTCTAAATCCCCAAACTCACAAACCCGAAATCTACACAACCCAAACCCACAAACCCCCAACCTGCAAACTCTAAATCCCCAAACCCCAAACTCACAAACCCCAACCCAACAACCCCAAATCTACACACCCCAAACCCACAAACCCCAAACCTGCAAATTCGAATCCCCAAACCCAACAACCCCAAATCTACACACCCCGAAACCACAACCTGCAAACTCTAAATCCCCAAACCCCAAACTCACAAACCCCAAATCCAACAACCTCAAATGTACACACTCCAAACCCACAAACCCCAAACCTGCAAACTCTAAATCCCTAAACACCAAACCCACAACACCAAACCCACATACCCCGAACCTACAAACTTTAGCTTGAGCTTTGTAGATTCGAGGGTTTACGGTTCGGGATTTGGATTGAGGGGATATAGGAGTTGGAAAGATTTTTTCAAGATGTTGTCCATAGTTTTTAGAAATAAAACATTTGCGATGCTAGATAACCTCAAATATAGGCAAAAATCGCGATTTTTGCACTGTAAGGCTTGGATATCTCACAATCCTGACGTGTTAAAGCGATTCTGAGGTCGGATTCATCTCAAACCAACAAACCCCATATTTACACACCCCAAACCCACAAACCTCGAACCCACATACCCCAAACGTACGAACTTCGGCTTTGTAGATTCGAGAGTTTAGGGTTTGGGGTTAGGGGATTTGGAAATTTAGTGTTGCCGTCCGAGACGAGAAATACCGAGCCTGGCTCGCTTTCGTCTCGTTCATTACTCGGTACCGTCTCGTTTTCCGAAATGCTAATTAGCATTAGCGCGTCAGAGTGGCAAAAGAACGCTCCCGCGAGCTGTCCGCTCTGCTAGCGCACATATGTCGCATTTCTCGGAAAACCCGAGGCGAGAAACGAGTAAGGACGCCACGAGACGAGTAAGAATGAGACGAGACAAAAGGAGACAGCAGGTATGGCTCGTCTCGTCCCGTCTCGTTTCTCGGGATTTGTCGCTCGGTGGCAACACTAATTGGAATGCGAAAAACTTTTTAAGATTCTGTTCATGGTTTTTTAAGATGAAAATGTCGGGATGCAACATTATTATTATTATTATACCATTAAGCCATTTCCCTTTCGGGGTAGGCGTGACTTGCTCGGCTCATGTTTTAGAGGTAGGCCAGGATTCGGCTTTGGGCACATATTAACTCCTATCAAATACAACGCTGCTGAAGGCTGGTAACCTTCTCAGCATAAATCACCAACCAATTGAGACTCTCGGTTTCCTTTCTCTGTCCTCACCTCTCCCCCCCACACACACACAGTAACAGAAGTATTGGTGGGACTGACGTTACAGATAGACTATCCACCGTACGACGAATAATCACTTAACTTGGACATGATTTCAGCTCGCAAAACAAATTTCGCGCATAAAGGTGATAGTTGGGTGTAAAATCTAAACATGAATAATACAAACAATAAAGTAGCCTCGGAATGGACTGAAACTTGGATTGACGAAATGCATACACACGGCAAACGTAAAAGACGAGTTTCAGGCTATGAATGGAGACTGGGTGTCTGGAATGCTAGAGGAGTGAATAACCTTAAAGTAAGAGAACTACGAGAAACTATGCATGCAAGGAAACTAGATATTTTATGTGTACCTGAGACGAAGAAAAAGGGTTGCGAAAGTAGAAAGATAGAAAATGGGGTGTTGAAAGGCGGTTTTGAAATATGGTCAGGAGTAGATAGTGAATCAAATCGTAGTCAAGGGGTCGGTTTAATTATGAATGAAAAAGCAAGACAGCATCTCAAAAATCATGATTTTGTATCTCCCAGATTGTTGTGGGCTAGAATGAAGGTAGGAATCAGAAGGTTATTTATCATAGCGTGCTACGCCCCAGTTGACAGTGAACCGCGAGAAGTCAAAGACGCCTTCTGGAACACTCTAAATGACACAATAAGTACTTGCGATCAAGGTGAAAGAATGATTCTATTAGGAGATATGAACGGATGGGTCGGCGTTCAACGTCAGGATACAGATACAGAAAGGGTACTAGGTAAATTTGGGGATCCAAGAAAAAATTATAACGGGGAGAAGTTAGTTAGCTTATTCTTAGAAAAGGGCCTATTTGTTACAAATACTTGGTTTCGACATAAAATGATCCACACTTACACCTGGTGTAAAGGAAATAACCGCAGTATAATTGACTTCGTTATTGCAGATGAAAGACTAAGAGAACTAGTTATAGATACAAGAGTCATGAGGGGATCCGAATGCAATACTGATCATTACCTTTTAGTCTCCAGAATGAACTTAGGGCGGGGATGGAGAAGAAAGAGAACCAAACAAACGAAACAAACGCGAATCAGGGTTGAAGATTTACAGAAACCGGAATTGCGAATAGATTTTCAGAATAAGATAAACGAACGCATAGATAAGGCAATTTGGGAGCCGCTTGAAAGGAATAAAGATATAGAGGGCGCGTGGTCTTTATTACGGGATACCATTGTTAAAAGTGCGATTGAAGTGTGTGGTACGGCAGTGGTAGGGAGAAAGTCTGGCGATGCGTGGTGGAATGATGAAATTGCGGCAGCCCAAAAAGAAAAAAAAATCGCACAAAAAACGCTGAACATGACAGGTCTTAGCGATGATGAGAGAAATAGGCTCAAGAATGATTACAGACACAAAAATAGGAAAGTTAAACGACTAGTCAAAGAGAGTAAAGAGAAAATCAGAACAGAAGAAGAGAACAAAATACAAAACGGCTTTGGAGGAATAATGAAACTACTATATAAACAGTTGAAGGAAAGTAAAAGTACAGAGTTTGCCAGCATGAGAAACAGCAAAGGTGAAATGCTATATGATATCGACGGGATAGTAGACGCTTTAAAAGACTCTTTTAAAGAACTATTAGGAGGTGAAGATATAGGACAACAAAACTGCGACATAGAACATAATGCATTAGAAAACCCAATTGAAAAAGTCTGTGTCAAAGGGGTCCCAGACATAATTAAGAACTTGAAAAACGGTAAGGCTACTGGTGCAGACAGTATTAGCGCTGAAATGCTTAAATACGGTGGCGAGTACATGCCTCACAGGTTGTGCGAATTGATAAATTTGTGTATCGAGACAGGAAAAGTCCCAGACGAATGGAGAAAAGCGATTATCGTACCAATATACAAAAGAAAGGGAGACAAAAGCAACTGCAGCAATTACATAGGTATCAGCCTACTAAGTACCGTAAGTAAAATATACTCAAAAATACTTATTCGTAGGGTAATGGAAATCACAGAAGAAAAAATATGGGAAGTCCAAAGTGGATTTATGCCAGGAAGATCATGTACAGATCAGATATTTAGCCTAAGACAGATCACAGAAAAAAGCTTGAGAGTAGGAAAGAAAGTTTTCTGTGCATTTATTGACCTAGAAAAAGCATTTGACACGGTAAATAGAAGTAAACTTTGGGAAGTTCTTAAAGAATACGGAGTAAATGGAGGGCTCCTGCAAGCAATAAAAACAATATATACAGGTAGTAATCTCAAATATTGGCCAAAATCACGATTTTTGCACTGTTAGGTTAACATATCTCAAAATCCTGACGTGTCTGAGCGTTTCTGAGTTTTTCCAATTCAAATTTCCAAACGCTTTAACTCCTGACCTCAAAGCCTAAACTCTCCAATCTACAAAGCCCAAGCCGGAGTTTGTAGTTTGGGGTTTGTAGGCTCGGGGTTTGTGGTGTGTAGATATGGGGTTTGTTGGTTTTAGTTTCACGGGTTTGAAGTGAATCCGACCTCAGAATCGCTTTAACACGTCAGGATTTTGAGATATCCAAGCCTTACAGTGCAAAATCGCGATTTTTGCCTATATTTAAGGTTATGTAGCATCGCAAATTTTTTATCTCTAAAAACTATGGACAACATCTTGAAAAAATCTTTCCAACTCCAACTCCTATACCCCCTCAATCCAAATCCCGAACCGTGAACTCTCTAATCTACAAAGCTCCAGCTGGGGTTTGTGAGTTTGCAGGTTGTGGGCTTGAGGTTTCTGTTTAGACTTCATGGGCTTATGGTTTGTAGGTTTATGGATAACTAAAATATTTTAAAATGCGATACCTCAGCGAAAAAAAAAGATATCTGAGCAAACTCAACGTCACTTGAAAGGTTAAGACTTGTACTTCAAGATGCTGTTAATAGATTTTTGGAAAAAAGAAATGTCGCGATGCTACATAACTTCAAATATAGCCCAAAATCGCGATGTTTGCACTTTTGGTTAGGATATCTCAGAAACCAGAGACAATTGAGCAATTTGGACCTCAGATTCGAATTTAGCGCACCAAAAACCTTCGGAAAAGTATACTTTGGTTTCTGGGTTAAAATCTTGTCGGCCTGTGTAATAGACGTTTTCTAAATAAAAAAAAGGGGTTTTAAGGTGAAGTATTGTCTAGAAATCAATAAAATAATATTTCGATTTAACACTGAATGCTTTTTCAATATTTTTTTTATCATACAAATATTGAAGTTACTTAATGTATGTACTAATTGAAATTCAGCAATTTAGAACTTTTTTCAATACCATAAAGAATACAAAATAATATTAATAATAATAATATAATATACAATTTTCAAATAATTATTTGCTAAAAGTTTTTGAACACTTAAATTCGACCTGAAATTAAATTCTGAGAATTGACAACAAGAAAATAAGTATTGTCAGTTTGTTCCTTAAATTTATATAATTATAATTTTTAGAAGATTCTTTAGAAAATTAAAAATGGTTTTTGAATATTACAGATGTGTCAAAAAAAATCTAGAAGATTTTACAAAATATTAGGAAAAATTCGAGTCTTTTTAAAAGATGTTTAGGACTTTTACAGGTTTGGAAGAAATCAAGACATATTTGATAAATTTTCAGAAACGTTTCCAAGTTTTTAAATATTTCTAATCTATTTGAAACGTCTTAAATTCCTAAAAATATTTTTCACTCGAATTTTTCTTACAATTTTGAAAAATCATTCAAAATGTAAAAAAAAATGCGTTATAATCTTCCAAATTTTCCCAGGAATTATGAGAACATTTTTTTATTCTCTTGAAGCCTTTCGAAATTCTTTTGAAGCTTCTAAAGTTTTTTTTTTGAAATCTTTAAAATTCTACATTTCTAAAAAATCTTTTAAAGTTTAGAATTCTTGTTGAATCTCTCGAGGAATCTCTTCAATTCTTCTAAATATTTCTTGAATTTACTCGATTTGTTTGTGATTTTTTAATCCTACCAAATTGAAACAGTTTGCTTTAAAATCTTCTACACTCTTTTGCGCAATTTTAGGAAATCGTTTGAAATGTTTAAAAACTATTTTTAATTTTCTCTTAAAATTCATTCTTCAAAATAAAAACTCATTAAAAATTTTCACACGAAACTTAAAAAAGTTCTTTTTTCAATCTTTTCATGCCTTCTAGAACCTGCTGATCTTTAAAAATTATTCAAATTTTTCCTGCATTTTTTTTTAATGGTGCAAAATTGAAAAAATTTCCTTAAAATCTTTCAGATTCAAAAATATGAATGTTTAACCAAATAGTTAGTTGAATTTTCAACCCAAAAGTGTCAGAAAAATAAATATTAAAAAAAAAAAAAAAATTTTTTAAATATTTTTTTTTCATAACAAAATAATTCAATATTAAGGCCATGTGAGCGTAACCTCAAATTTTTTTTAAACTTTTTTTTCAAAATCAACTTACGTTCACACGAAATGCGATATCGAGTTGAAAATTTGGGAAATTAAATATGAAGCACTAAGAAACGCGGCTCTGGTCCTAAATTTTTATAATGATGAAAAAAGCAAACAAACAAAAATTGTATGCTTATAAAAAATTAGGATCAGAGCCGCGTTTCTTAGTGCTTCATATCTAGTTTCCCAAATTTTCAACTCGATATCGCGTTTCGTGTGAATATAAGTTGATTTTGAAAAAAATGTAAAAAAAAAATTTGAGATTACGCTCACATGGCCTTAAACTAAAAAAGCTAAATTTACAAACCAAAAATATAATATTTCAATTTGCAGTTAAAAAAGTAAATTAAAAAAAAAACGAATTTTCAGCCAAATTTATTAATTTTCAACTAAAAATATAAATTTTCAAGCAAAAATGGAATAGTTATATCTTTGGTTAAAAAAAAATTAATTTTCAACTAAAAAGAAACGAATTTTCAGCCAAAGGAATTATTTTTTAATCACTATGATGAATTTTCAACCAAAAACATGAAATTTTGTTCAAATAGTGGGTTTTTCAATCCAAAAGATGAATTTTCTATTAACAAAAAAAACTAATTTTCAACTAAACAGTTTTATTTCAATGAAGGAAATTAATACATACATACATAGATTAGCAGTTCGAACTCGAAAGTTCATTGCCTCACTACCCGATTCGGGTAGTGTTTCTAGGTGGATATTTACTACCAATGTGGGCCCACCAGACCCACGACGGAAATTAATTCTTAACAAAAAATAGAATATTTAAATTTTCTCCTAAACAGATAATTTTTTAACGAAAAAGATTACATTTCTATCAAAAACAGTAAATTTTCGACAAAAAATGTAATATTTAAAGTTAATTTTCAACTAAAATTACGAATCTTCAACTAAAAAAAATTTTAATTTCAAACAAATACATGCATTTCAAACTAAAAAGATAAATTTTCTACCAAAAATAAAGTAGGATAATTTTCAGTCAGTAAAATAAATTTCCAAACAAAAAACAAACGAATTTTCAACCAAAGAAAGTAATTTTTAACCAAAAAGATGAAATTTCAACTAATAAGAGTACTCTTTTACAAAAAAAAGACGGATTTTCAACAAATAGTTGAATTTTCACCGATAACAGATAAATTTGCAACTAAAAATATAATAGGGAAATTTTCAGTAAAAAAAAATTAATTTTCAATAAAATTAAAGTAAATTTTCAACGAAATAGTATAATTTTCAATCAAGAAGATTAAATTTCTATCAGAAAAGATAAATTTACGACAAAAAATGGAAGTTATATTTCCAGTTTAAAAAATGAATTCTAAATAAGAAAAATCTCATTTTCAACCAAAAAGATCAATTTTCAACCAATAAGATGAAAAGATGAATTTTTAACAAAGTACACGAATTTTCAACCAAATATTTGAATTTTTAAAGGAATTTCCAACCAAAAGGATGAATTGGTCACCAAGAAGATTAAATATTCTCCCACAAAATTCGAGTTTTCAATAAAATACAGGAATTTTAAACCAGATTTTTGAATTTTCAACTTAAGAAGATACATTTTGAACCAAACATGGACGAGTTAAATTTACAGTTAAAAGAATTAATTCTCATCTAGAAAACATTATTGTTAACAAAAGAATTAAATTTTGAACAAAAGAGGGAGGTGTCGACTAAAATGATGAAACATCAACCAAATAAATGAATTTTTAACAAAATAGTTCCACTTTCAACTAAGTAGTTGAATTTTCTACCAAAAAAGATGAATTCTCAACGAAAAACGTGATATATTTCAACCACAAAAAGGATTTTAATTTTATACCAAAAATAGTTGAATTCAATAAAAAAAAGATGAATTTTCAACAAATTAGTTTAAATCCCCAACCAAGACAGATTAATCAGGGTGTCAAGCGTTTCTTCAAACAAAAATTCCAGGACTTTTCCAGGTTTTCCAGGACAAAAAAATACATTTTTCCAGGTTCTTTTTCACAGTAAAAAAATACTTTCCACGAAACATAGTAGAAATTGTAGGTCTAGTGGAACTGAAAAAGTGCCATATGCGAAATTTCTCATACGCCTTAAAATCTGATTTTATAGAAAACAAAAAAGTTTTTTTTTTGGGCATTGTTCATTTTATCAAGGTGAAATATCACGACACTACGATAGAAAATATTCAAAGTTTCCCTTTTCTTCAGCTTTAAAAACAATTTAATGAAACTTTCAAAATTCAATTATTTTTTGCTGTTTATAATATCAAAGCGAGTTCAGCATCGTGTGTAATGAGATCTTTTTGTTATTGTTGAGTTTTCTACCTACAGAGATGAATTTTCAACTTAATAATCGAATTTTAAACAGAAAAGATTAGACCTCAACTAAAAACAGTTGCATTTCCAACGAAATAATTGAATTTTTTAGAAGACAGTTCAATTTTTAACAAAAAAGGTTAATTCTAAAACCCAAAAGGACGAATTTTCTGTCGAAATAGACGAATGTTCAACAAAACAGTTGAATTTTCATGATTTTTTAACAAAATACTTGAAATTACAAAAATGAATTTCCAACCAGATAGTCTTATTTTGAAACAAAAAATATTAAACTTTAACCAAAAATAGTTGAATTTTCAACACGAAAATTGGAATTTTCGACAAAAAGACGAATTCTCAACGAAAAATTAAATAGTAGGTATTTCAACAACAAAAACCGAATTTTCAACAAAATAGTTCAATTTTCAACCAAAGAGTTGAATTAAAACATAAACAAATTCAACAAAATAGTTAAATTTGTAACTAGATAATTACACTTTTAACCTACAATAATGAATTCTTAACCAAAAAGACGAATTTTCAACAAAGAAAATTAATTTTCTACCAAAAAAGACAAATTTGCAACAAAATAAACCAATTTGCAAACAAATAATTTAATTTTCGACTAAAAATGATTAATTTTCAGTAAAAAAATGTCAACTAAATAAGTAAATAGCTGAATTTTGAACCAGAGATGAATTTTCAACTAAAAAATTAATTAATCTTCAATTCGGCAACCAAAGAATGAATGTTCAATAAAGTAGGCCAACTTTAAAAAAACAAAAAAAGCAATAAATTTTCTACAAAACTGTTGAATTTTCAACCCGAAATTATTAATTTTCTATCAAAGAGACGAATTTTCAACCCAAAAATACCAATTTTCAACAAAAAAGTTCATTTTAACCAACAAATTGCAGTTTTAATCAAAAGAGAGGAAATTTCCACCGACAGGATTAGTTTCCTACCAATAAAAGACCAATTTTTGACTTAAAAAGATTAAATTTCAGCCAAAAAAATGGGAAAGTTATATTTGTAGGTTAAAAAATAAATTTTAAATGAAAAAAAGAATTTGCAGCAAAATATTTAAATTTTTAATCAAAGAGATCAACCCTCAAACAAACAAATTTTTAACAAAGTGGTTCAAGTTTTACCCAAGTAATTCAATTTTCAATTTTAAAAATATCAATATTCAGCCAAAAATGAAATAGTTACTTTTTAGTTTAAAAAATTATTTTTCAACCAAAAAAGGCATTTTTAACCAAAACGATGAATTTTCTACCAAAAAATATGAATTCTCAACAAATCAGGGTGGCGATTCGGCGGACGATTTCAAATTCCCGGTCATTTACCGGTTTTCCCCGGTCAAGTTTTTCAATTTTCCCGGTCAACTCAAAGTAACATATTTATATTTGCCGCAATACGCAAACATTTATTTTAATTCATGACGTTCGTTCTAAACATCTTTTAACACAACAGAGCAAAACGTTGCAAAATAAATGAATTTTGAAAAAAATACTTAAATTTTCCACTAAAAAATATCAATTTTTCACAAAAAAATGGAATAGTTAAACTTTCAGTTGAAAAAATTAATTTTCAACACAAAAAAAAACGGATTTTCAACAAAATAGTTCAATTTTCAAACAAAGCGTTGAATTTTCAAATCAAATTATGAATCTTTATCTGGAATAGTTAAATTTTAAACCAATAAGATAAATGTTCAATTAAAATGATGAATATTTAACTCGAACACTCGAATTTTCAACCAAAAAGACGAATTTTTAAAGAAGATTACATTTTAAATAAAAAGATTAATTTTCTACCCAAAAATACAATTTTTCAACCAAACACATTAACTTTTAAAGAAAGGTTTGAAGTTTTAATAAAAGAAGACAAATTTTCAACCAAATAGTTAAATTTTGAACTGAAAAAATAATAATTTTTAATCGAAAATGGAATAGTAACATTTTTAGTTTAAAAAATTAGTTGTAAACCAAACATAAGAGTTTTCAACTAAAACAATGAATCTTTAACTGAAATAGTTCAATTTTCAAACCAAAAAATTAATTTTTACTAAAAAAAGATAAATTGTCAACCAAAACTTTAATAATTAAATTTCAAGTTAAAAAAATTAATGTTTAACCAAACAGATGAATTTTCAACAACAGCTATGGAATTTTCAATTGGAGTAAGTTAAATTTTCAGTTTAAAAAATTAGTTTCAACAAAAAAAACTAACTTTTAACAACAACAAAAACTAACTTTCAAAATAATAGTTACATTTTCAAACAAAGTGATGAATTTTCAAATAAAATTGTAAATATTTAACTGCAATAGTTGAATTTCAAACCAGAAAGATGAATTTTTAACTGAAATGATGAATAATCAACTAGAATAATTGAATTTTTGACCAAAAAGATTAATTTTCAACCAAGAAGATTAATTTCTACCCAAAAAGACGAATTTTCAACTAACAAAGATAATTTTTCAACCAAAAATTGAATAATCAAATTTTTAGTCATAAATGAATGTTCAACTAAAGACATGAATTTTGAACTAAAATTATGAAATATTCAACTGAATTAATTGTTACATTTTCAGTTGAAAAAAAAAAAATAATCTTCAACCAAAAAACATCCAAAGAAAAAACAAAGTTTCAATCAAACAGCTCAGTTTTCAACCAAAGAAATGAATTTTTAATTAAAACGATGGATTTTCAACTAAAAAACAAAAATTAATTTTTAACAAAAGAGCTTAATTTTCAACCAAATAATTTTATTTCAAACCTAAAAGATGAATTTTCAACTAAAATAATAAATATTTGACTGGAATACTTGAATTTTTAACCGAAAAGAAGAATTTTTAAACAAGAAGATTAACTTTCAAAGAAAAATAAGATAATTTTTTACCAACAAAAAAATCGATTTTTTAACAAAATACATGAATTTTCATCGGAATAGTTAAATTTTCAATTAAAAAGACAAATTTTTATCCAAATTGTGGAATTCCGAACTTGAAAATTTTAATTTTCAACTCAGAATGGAACAGTTAAATTTTCGTTTAAAGAAATTAATTTTCAACCAAACTGGTGAATTTTCAAATAAAATGATGAATCTTCAACTAAAATGATGAATCTTGAACTGGAATAGTTTAATTTTATGCCAAAAAGATGAATTGTCAACCATAAAGTTTAATTGTCTACAAAAATAGATGAATTTTCCACAAAGTACATACATTTTCAAACAAATAGTTTAATTATTAAATGAAAAATATCAATTTTCAATCAAATAGTTGAATTTTCATCAAAAAAAGATAAATTAATTTTTAACAAAAGTTTAACTTTTAACCCAGTAGTTGAATTTCTAACTAAAAAACGATGAATTCGCAACGAACAATGTAAATAAAAATGTCTATTATAATTCAGAAATATTTCTTCTTTGAAATCCTACTTCTACTCTGAAAACTGCTTGAAGTACTTTTATTACCTAAAATGTAGAAGAGGGAACTTTCAAATTGTGACGAATTCTGACTTGAAAGAGGGATTTTTTAAAATTCCTTTTTTCTCAATCCGAATTATAATTCCTTTAAAAAATTCCCATTCCATGTAAAACATTCCCTGTTCCAAGTGAAATTATATTTCTTGAATTTTGCTATGATCAGAAGTAAATTCCCGGTTTTTAAATTAAATTCCCGGTTTTTTCCCGGTCAATAAAATTCCAGGTCATTTCCCGGTCAAGTCGCCACCCTGCAAATAATGTAATAGTACATATTTCAAATAAAAAGTATGACTTTTTAATAAAAATTGTTGAATTTGCAACCAAATAATAAAATTCTTCATTGAAATTAATCGTCAGGATGAAACAACTGTAAGAAAAGAAATAAAAATACAAGGCAAATAAATTACTAACTAAAATAATGACTAGTCCCAAACTTCATTTTCAAAATTCTCTAACTTTAGCCCGACCAATTTTTTAATTGCTTTAACCATTAATATTCAAATATCATTTCGATTGTAGCTTTGTGATTTTCACCGTGAAAAAATAAACAGTCTCTTGTTAAAAAGGTAATCTTTTTTCGTTCAGCGGAGAAAAAGTTGAAAAAACTATTTTTTCTTCAAAGAACAAAAATTCCAGAACCATGAGCAAAATTCAAGGACTTTTCCAGGTTTTTCCAGGTAAAAACGAATTCAAGGACTTTTCCAGGTTTTCAAGGATTTCCAGGACACTAGACACCCTGGACTAATTCTCCACCAAATATTTGCGATTTTCAAACATAATAATAAATTTAATTTCAACTTTAATTTATTGAAAACTCCCTGACCTCTAGCAGCTCTGTAATTTCAAAAAAGTATATTAATTATTATTAAATGGCCATACCACGCTGAAAAACCCAGTTCTCGTCAGATCACTGAAGTTAAGCAGCGTTGGACGCGGTTAGTACTTGGATGGGTGACCATTCAAGAATACTGACATGAGTGCTGTTGGCACATCGTGGGTGTGGTGAGCCCACACTTGTAGTTATTTATAACTACAAGAAAAACCTAGAAACACTACCCGAATCGGGTAGTGTCACGCCTACCCTGAAAGGGAAATGGTTCAATGGTATATATATATATGTTTATTTCACTCCAGAATGTTTTTGTAAAAATATATGTGTTAAGTGTGATATATATTTGTTTAAACAATAAATGCTTTAAATTCTCTTAAATGCTCTATTCAAGCTTAAATGCTGAGCATATTCTCGAGAGCATTTGCTCAACATAAATTCTTGAGCATTGAAGAGCTCTACGTTAGAGATAATTAAAATCATACTAACCTTTGCCTCCCAGTTTCCTTGTCATAGACCTTGCGGACAACACTCTGCTTTTTCTCCCACTGCTCTTTGGTCATTGGTGCCATGGCTTTTGCTTTCTCAACAACCGGCTCGGTCCCATCCTCAAGCAACTTCGGGACCTTTTTCTTATCCTTCACCGGCTTCTCCTTCTTCGTCTTCATCTTTTTCAGCCTCTTCTTCAGCTTCTTCTTCTTGCGCTTCTTTTCCGCCTTCTTCAGCTTCTTGGCGATCTTCTTCCTCTTCTTGCGCTTCTTCTCGTCCTCGGAACTCGAGCTAGACTCACTTGAGCTCGACTCCTCACTGTCGCTGCTGCTTTCCGTACTAGAACTCGACGACGACGAAGAAGATCGCGACCTTTTCTTCTTTTGTAGGGTTTCCTCAGACGGACGAGAAGAATCGTCAAGGGTCACGGCTTTCGGCTTTTCCCTCGACTCCACAGCATGAGAATGATGCTCTGCTCGCGATGATGTTTCATATTGCCTCGATTCCTCCGCCTTGTAGGAGTTATTGTAATCCTGAGCAGGCCTCTCTTTATCAAATCTCTGCCTCTGGGTATAACGGTCTCGCACAAAAGGCTCATTATTTCGCTGATAAGCGCCACGACGGCGATATTCATAATTCATCCCTTGATTCATTCTCCCCTGGGGACGATTAAAGTTGTTGTAGTTCCGATTATTCATGTCTCTACCACCACGCATACGACGATCATCAAAGTTTCGATAGTTTCGATTCATGTTGCCTCCTCCTCTTTGTCTGTAACTGAGAAATTTGAGTTAGAATTTGGAAAATTCAGCGACATTAGAATACTACTTAGTAACTTATTAAATTGTTAGGGGAAGAGGCTAAAGCTTAGAAACTCAGCAAATCTAGATTCTAAGGAAGCACAGGGCGGCCACTCAAATCTCTAAAAAAAAAAAAATCCTGGCCATTTCAGGACTTCATTTCAGTTTTTACAGATTTGTCTTTATTCAAATCTAAAGGCTTCTTGTTATAAAAATACAATTAAACCGTCTTTTCTGGCCTCGGACTCACTTTAGAGATCTGAAAGTGTACATAGTGTCATAAAATTTTTCAAATATTAAAAATGAACTTCAATGTTAATAGAACCCAATAAGAAAATCCAACTATTTTTGGTTGAAAGTTCATTCTTCTCAGTTGAAAAGTCTACTATTAAATTTTTCGTTAATAATTCATCTTTTTTTATTAAAAAATTTTATTATTCAGTTCAAAAATGAATAATTTTGTTGAAAATTCAACAAAATGTATCTCTTTCTGTAGAAATGTAATCTTTTTTGGTTATAAATAGAACCATCTGGTTAAAAATTAATCAGTTTCGATTGAAAATTAACTTTTTTTATTGAAAATTCATATTTTTGAGTTAAAAATTCAACTGTTTTGTTGAAAATTCATATTTTCTTTAGAAAATCAATTTTTTGTTATTAAAAATGCAACTGTTTGGTTGAAAATTAATCTGTTTTAGATGAGTTTATTTTAAATGAAAATCTTTTTGGTTGAAATATCAACTATTATATTTTTTGTTGAAAATTCATCTTTTCAGATTAAAAATTAGACTACTTGGTTGAAAGTTCATTTTTTTGTTTGAAGATTCATAATATTTCAGATGAAATTTCGTTTTCTTTCTTATTGAAAATTATTTTTTTAACTGAAAATTGAACTATTTTGTTGAAAATTCAACTGAAGGATTGTAAAATAATTTTTTTGTTGAAAATTCATATTCTCGGGTTGAAAGTTCAACCGTTTTATAGAAAAATTGTCTTTTAGACTTAAAAATTTCACAATTAAGTATAAAATTGAACTATTTGGTACAGAATTCGTTTTTTTTTATTTAAAATTAATTCTCCTCGATAAAAATTAAGCATCATTTTTTATTACAAATTTATCCTTTTTTGCTTCGAAATTCAACTATTTAGTTCAAAACTTTTTGAAACGAAAAAAATATACACTAAAAATTAATCAAATAAAATTTGAACTAACATCACATCCATTGTTCAAAATATTTAGTTGAAAATGTATGACATTTGTTGAAAATTCGTATTTTTTGGTAGAAAATTAAACTATTTGGTTAAAAATTCATCTTTTCTGGCAGAAGATTAATCTTCTTAGTTGAAAATTGAACTATTTGGTAAAAAATATATGTATTTAGTTAACAAATCATATTTTTGGTATAAAATCAATTTTTTTTTGTTAAAAATGCAAAGTATGATCAAAAATTAATCTATTTTAGTTGAGGATTCAAGTATTTTGTTGAAAAATCGTATTTTTTCTTGAAAATTAGTATTTCCTGGTTGAAAATGAAACAGTTTTACTGAAAATTCGTCTCTTTGCCTTGAAAATTCAACTACTTGGTTGAAAGTTGAACTACTTAAAAAAACTAATGTTTTTGTTTGAAGGTTTATCTTTTTAGTTCAAAATTCATCTCTTTGTTTGAAAACTTTACTATTTTATTGGAAATTCTCCCTTTCTTGTTTTAAAATTAATGGTTTTAACTGCAAATTTTTCTATTCCATGTTTTGTTGAAAATTTATCTTTTTTTAGTAGAAAATTCAACTATTTCGTTGAAAACTCATATATTTTGTCGAAAATTCGTGTTTTAGTGGAAATTTAATTATCTTGGTTTAAAATTGAACTATTTGGTAGAAAATATATATCATTTGTTAACAATTAGTCTTTTTTGGTAGAACATTTTTTTTATTTGTTAAAAATGTAACTGTATGGTTGAAAATTAATCTGTTTTAGTTGAGGATTCAAATTTTTTTGTTTGAAAATTCGTCTTTTTTCGTTGTATTCAAATGTTTTTAATTTAAAATTTAGAATTTTTTTGGTTTATATATCAAATGGAAAATGTATGTAATTTGTTGAGAATTAATCTTTTTGGCGGTCCCTAATCAGCCATTGCGACCATTTGTATCCAAATAGCGAAGAAGTTGAAAACTATTTTTTAAGAAAAAGTAAAGAAATAGTGGCATTAGCAGACAATTGTGAGAAAATAGTGTCTTTAGTGTAATTTTTTTCGGAATAATAGTAAAATAGTGTCATTGTTCAAAAAAAGTGTAAAGTAGTGTGAATAGTGTGGTGAGTCTGAGGCCTCTCTTTTACTCCCACTTTAAGTGGTAAAGGTTGAATAATTTTTAATTAAATTTTTCCGCAGGTTTGAAAATGTAAGATTTATTGTTTTGAATATTGAACAACTTTAAATTTTAGAATTCGAATTAGAGGACGTCATTCCCAAAAAGAGCTGAAAATAAAACAGTTTTAAATAATTACAAAACCTGCGACATTTAAATCTTAAAAATTGTAGCACTCAAAATTCAATAATCTATAAAGTTAAAATCTCTAATTGAATATTAACAAACAGAACGATTTTTATTAATTTAAACCTGGAATAATTAACAATTTCAATCGTTCAAATTTCCAATAGTGCAATTTTTAATTGGAATCATGACACGATAATTTAAAATTCCAAAGTTTAAATTTTAATTTAAGAGTATTTTTTATAATTTTCCGATTACAACATTTTTCGATTAAATTTAAAAAAATTGATCCTTTATCATTTAAATAATTTTAAATAGGAAGCATACAAAATTGAAAAAGTTTATATCAAAAAGCCTTCAGAAAGTTGAAAATTTCATGTCAGCATTGTACAATATATTTTCATTCAATAAATTTGAAAATTTCAAATTTACATTCACATCATAAAATGGAAAGAATATTCATTTCATACAATTCAATAATTTCAAATTAAAAATTTTAGAATTGAACAATTTCAATATTTGAAACGAACAAAATAGGACAATCTTTAAATTGGAATCATAACCATTTAGATCATTATAATTTAAAAAGTTTAAATTTAAAATGGTGATTGATTATTTACAATTTAAAAATATTCACTTAATTAACAAAAAAATAGAATGCTTTACAGTTAATTAATTTCAATATTAAATGGTTAAGATAAACTGATTTTAATTTTTCGAAACAATAAAAAATTTACAGCGTTAACAATTAAAAAATTTGAAATTTTTTTCAAAATTGAACTTTAAATTTTAGAATTCGAATTAGAGACCGTAATTTAAAAAAAGAGCTGAAAATAAAATAGTTTTCAATATAAAACCTTCAACTTTTAAATATTTAAAATTATAGCGCTCAAAATTCAATCATTTATAAAATTGAAAATAGAACACTTTTTTAATTCTAATATCGGGAAAATGTTAACAATTTCAAAATTCCATTTCAAAGATAAAGCCTTTCAACAGTCTCTATTTAAAAAATATTTAGTTCAAAATTGAAGATTTTACAATCATATAAACTCACATAAAAAAATTGAAAATTGAAAAATGATAACAGAAATATTAAGAATTACACAGTTCCTAAATTAAACCTGGAATAATATAAAAATTTCAAGCAATCAAATTATCAATGGGACAATTTTCAATTGGAATCATGAAACTGGATAATTTTAAATTTCAAAGTTTACATTTCAATTTAAGAGCTTGTTTTATCAGTTCCAGATTGACATTTTTCTTCGTTAACATTTTAAAACTGGAGCTTTTATAATGTTAATAATTTAAAACAGAAAGCATACAAAATTGAAATTTTTTATCAAAAAGCCTTTAGAAAGTTGAAAATTTCATGTGACCATTGTACACTTCATTATCAAAAATATTTGCGTTCACAATTCAATAATTTATCAAATTTGAAAGTTGAAAATTTCTAATTTAAAGATACAAAAAATTTGAAATTTGAAATAAAGACTGCTTATTTCCAATTAAAGAAAATGTTAAGTCATTCAAAGAAAATAAGCCTTTACAATTACTTAAACAAATAGAAAATTGAAAAACTTCAAACAGAAGCATGCAAAATTCCACAATTTCCTTCTTGGAAGCATTTAAAGAAAGTAGAATTACAAGTTTCGAAGAAAAGCACGAAAAAAACATTTTCTCATTGAAAACCTTAAATATTGGACAATGTATGTGAAATTAAAGTTTCCAAGATTTGAGAATGAAGCAATTTTTGACTAGAAGCATATGATTTTTAAAAGGATTCACAGAAAATTCTATTATTTTATATCAAAATTGTTTAGAAATTTCTAAATTTTGATGATAAAAAAATTGCTCATTCACAATTATTGCATAAATTATTGAACCGTTTGCGAAATTGAACGCTTTAAAGTTTAAAGCTTTTCAAAAAGTACTCTATTTAAATTTAGCAGCTTCCAAAATTTATGATTTTAGAATCTAGAACTTCAAAAAGGTACCTTTCAGGATCAAAATTTCAAAGATTTTGAAACCATTTTTATTTTAACGTTTTACTAATTAATGACCAAAAATATGTTTTAAATCTTGGAAAGCTTCCCAAATTTATTTTATTAATTTTGAAATACTATAAAATTGCTCACTCAAAATTATAGATTTCAAAATTTACTCCTTTCATTTGACACAAGCTTTTAGTTGAACACTTTATTTCTCAAGTATCAAAAATTGTATAAATTATCGAATAGTTTTTTAATTGAAGGCTTTAAAGTTAAAAGCTTATAAATGTCATGATTTTCAAAGTATAACTGTTTAAAAATTTCCAAATTTTTATGATGAAAATGATTCAAATTTTATATTTTCAAACTTATGTTCGAAATTCCAAAAGCAATGTATTTAAATTTGGCAGCTTCCTAAATTTATGATTTTAGAATCAAAAAGGCAACTTTCGGGATCAAAATTTCAAAGATTTCAAAAGAGAAAATTTCTAAAAACATTTTTTAAATCTTCGAAAGCTTCCCAAATTTATTGTATTAATTTTGAAAGCCTTATTCCTTTGATTGGTCAAAAATGGCATAAATTATTGAACGGTTTTCGAAATTGAATGCTTTAAAGTGTAAAGCTGATAAATTTCTGGATACTGGAATTGAAAGCACTAAATAAAAAATGAATGGATTTTCGTGATTATCCGGTTTCTCGGTCCAGTGGCCACCCTGAAAGCAGTAAGTTTCCAGAATTGTGAAAAGACTCACCATTTTCCGCAAATCAAACAACTTTCGAATCCTCTAAATAAAGGAAATCTAATTTAAAACATTTTCGATTGATTCCAAGGCTCGCGCTCTTCCCCCAGAATAAAACTCAAAGACTCGTCAAGAAAAATGCGTACTTCATGCCTCTCATTCCACCCTGGTTTTCGACGTACATCCGGTTTGAAAAGGTCCTATCATATCTTTCGACTTTGTATCTGGACTCCCTCTGACTGTAAGATCGTTGTTCCCTGATGTAGGTGTCTCTGCCACCCGGGACCTGAACTCCGCCATTACGACGATCCCTCGATGACTGAGAGTATTTTTGCGACATATTGCTACTTGCCTTCGCCTTAAGTTGTTTCCTTCCAGTCGAATTTCGACTTGTCGAAGAGGAAGAACTGGAACTGCCGGAAGAGCTACTGCGACGCCTGGATTTATTCCTTTTGTCTTTGCTGCAGGCGTTTCGACGTTTTTGGGAAAGACCTGAGTCACTGGCGCTGGACGCACTTGAATTTTTGCGCTTTCTCACTCTCGTATTGGAACGATCTTGAGACCTCGAAACTTGCTTTGAAACGACATCACTCATTTTGTTTGATGTTGAAGACTGAGAAGAGATCCTTTAAAACAAAACACACAGTTTATTAACAGGGTTGATACCAGTGCTGGGTAAGTTACTTTTTTTGAGTAACTAGTTACAGTTACTGGATAAAGTAACTTCAAGTTACCTAAACATTTACTTTTTTCACATCCTTGATTTTATCATTTAAAAATCAAAATAACTAAGATGATAATTCATAAAAATTTATTTTAGAAAGAAATAGGCATTAGTTTAAGTAAATAAAAAATACACAATATATTTCATAGGATAATCTCGTGATTTAAAATTAAAATCTACTGAAGTAAAAAAATTAGATTCCTAATGTTATCGATTACTTTCAATAACAGCTCTAACCGAATATTTTTTCTACATTTCTCATCCAGTCACCAATGTTCTACTTTATTCTATTTCGGCCGATATGATATATTATAAAGTATACAATTTTGTATTTTCTTGAGTGTGATATGGAATTGGCTTAAAACATTAATAATACCTCAAATTTGTATGTTGTAAACTGTTAAATTAATTAGCAGCTGATTAATTTTGTTCACATTATTAAATTATATAAAAATTGAATTTAACTTGTTTTTCAATTAAGTAACATAAATTGATTTTTCACTTACGGTTATGTAATTGAATATTAGCTATTATTTTTATAAGAAAAGTTTACTTTTTCTTTAAAATACCTCTATTACAATTATATACTTTTTTGAAATGTTTGTGATGTTGTGAAATGAGTATCTAACTTCAATTTATAAAATTATATGTACATATATTTTAATTTTGTTTTGAATTAGTTTAAAAGGTTATTAATAAATTAAATGTATAGAAATGCAATTTCAAATTTTCAGAAAAATATAATTTAAAAATTATTTGAATGTTTCAATGAAAATAATTGTTTCATTTTCTTAATGTTGCGAACTGATTAATTAATTATTAACTGATTCTATTACACTTACATTTTCCGGAATTAGTTTAAAAGTTTATTAATAAATCAAGTTTTCAGAAATGGAAATTCAAATAAAAAAAATATATATGAAGTGAAAATTATAGTTTAATGCTTTTTATTTTGTGAACTGATTAATAAATTATTAGCTGATCAATTCTTTTCACAATACATATTAAATTAAATAAAGATTAAAATTTAGATTTTTTTAAGTAACATAAATTGATTATTCACTTAAAAATCATATAATTATGAATTTAAGTTTCAAAATTATACATAAATATGTTTCAATTTTTTCTGAAATTAGTATAAAAGGTTTCTAATCAATCAAAACTTCAGAAATAAAAAAGAAAAAAAATTCAAGTAAAAATGATTTGAATGCTTGATTGAAAATTATAGAACTATGCTTTTCATGTTGTGAACAGAATAATTAATTATTAGCTGATTCATTTTTTTTAACCATATTAATTTACATGAAGATTGAGTTCCAATTTTTCTCTATTAGGTAACATAAATTGACTATTTATTTTAAGGTTATGTAATTGAATATTGGCTATAATTTGTGTAATAAAAGTTTATTTATGTTTGAAATACCTCTAATACAATTAAATAATTTTTGTAAATTTTTGTGATGTTGTGAAATGAGTATCTGCATTCTGATTTCCGGGATCACAGCGCAAAAGGAGCTCAAAAAAGGGGAAATAGGGTGATTTTTTCACGAAAAAGAGGGAAATAGGGGAAAGATTAAACATTTATTTTTATACGTCGAAAAGAACAAACAATCTTTTTATAAATGTTATATTTTAAAATAATTTTCAATGATTTCTGCCATTAAAGAATTTATTTTTAAAAATTGGATAAACATAGATCGTTGGAAATCCGTTCACAGTGATATAAAAAAGTATACTTTCAATGTAAATTTAAAACTACACTCTTCAGTAGAGGGAAGTAAAAATGCTAAACTTAATCGAATCGTTTGAGCTGAGGGATAACAATTTGTGGGTCGACATCCAAAACAAGTAAAAAAACAATTTTGAAATTGATTAATATCTTCTGTTCTATTTTTCAAATTCACAATTAAAAATTTTTTAATTCAAAAAAATTTGTTTGAAAATGTACAAAAACATATATTTGGATTGACTCGAACCTGAAACTTCTTAGAACTAAAGAAACATGTTATTATTTTTTATTTACGGGAAACATTGTTTTTCGTGGTGTTTATAACGTTTCAAAATCGCAAAAACCTGAATGAATTTCAGGTTCCACATATTCAACTTTTTTTTAAATGTGTGCACTTGACTCAATCAAAACAAAAAAAAAATGTTTTGCACATTTTCAAACAAATTGTTACTTAGACAAAAATTTATTTTTCAATTTCGTAATTTTTAAATATTTTTTACTAGTAAAATCTGTAAATATAACAAATTCTTTATAATTTTGGACCAATAGGAAATATTTTGAATTTTAAATCGTTAAATTTTACTGATTTAAATTTTTTTCCATTTTTTCGAATGCAAACCTACAAGTTTTTTCCCCTCAGCTCAAACGATTTGATTTGTTTTCGCATTTTCACTCCGCCCTACTCTTCAGTGCTTTTAAAATCAAATTAAAAATTGCTCAAATTAGAACATTGAACATTGCAGTTGACTAATTTGGAATATTCAATTTTTTAATTAGGTATTTAACTTTGTTCATTTCAATTAATAAGTGTTCACCTTCTAATACTTATTTAAAAATTACTATATATTTTGTAATCTGTTCCAATTTTATATTGGATAACAACTTCTGCCTCATTTTTTTAAATCACTTAAAATCATTAAAATTCCTTGAAATGTTTTCTTTTGAAAATATCTTACAATCCTTTAAAACGCCCTAAAATATTTCAAATCCTATAAAATCTTTTGAAATTTCTTGAAACCTCTTAAGGCTCTTTAAAATTCCATGAAAGCTTGAAAAAATAACCTAAAATCTTAACTATCTTTTGGAATCTTTTAAAATACCCCAAAATATTTCAATTTTGTGTAAATCCCTTTAAAAAATTGTAAAGCTCTTTCCTTGGAATTTTTAAAAATACCCTAAAATATTTCAAATCTTTTGAAATCCCTTGACATTTTTTTAATCTCTTAAAAATTCCTTAGGACTTTTAAAAATACCCTAAAATTTTAAAAATTATATGAAATCTGATAACACTTCCTTAAATGTTTGCAAATTTATTAAAATACCGTAAGAGCTTCAAAAATCCCTTAAAATCATTGAAATCCTCGGAAATCTTATAAAATCCATCGAATCTTTTAAAACCTTATAGGTCCTATAAAATCGTATTCCTATAATATCCTTGAAGTCTCATACAATCTTCGGAAATTCTTCAACACAGCATGAAAACTATTTTAAATCCCTTGAAAATGTCTTCGAATCTTGTTAAATATATACCCTAAAATATTTTAAATCCTTTAGAATCCCTTCAAAATATTAAAATCAATTGAAAATTCCTTGGAATTTTTAAAAATACCCTAAAACATTTTAAATTCTTTGCAATATTTTGAAATCCCTTCACATTTTTTAAATCTTTTGAAAATGCCTAGGATTTTTTTAAATAGCTCGGGCAATAATTAACATTTTTTATAGTTCTTAAGCTCATTTTAAAGGTATTTTACTAATTTGTTAAGATATTTTTAGAATTATGTCCCTAGATTCTACCCTAAGGTCAAATTTGGCGCAAAAAAGTCGTAAATTTTTCGACTTTCTTGCACCAAGTTCGGCCCTAAGGTAGAATTTAAGGTAAAAATACTAAAAATATCTTAATAATTTCGCAAAATACTATCAGCCGAAAAATTTTGAAAAATATTGATTATTTCTAGAGTTATTCCAATTTTTCTAAAACATCTAAATTTGACATTCTTTTTGCAATATCTTTTTATTAAATTGACATTTTTCTTTCAATTCGGGCATATAAGATTAGACGCAGAATTTTACGAACTTTCGTGCTATTACGATGAACAAACATTCATGTTAATGTCATAAAAAACGAGGCACTTTATCAACAGCTTAAAAAATAGTCGTGTAGATAATTTTCACCGGTACTGTACATAAAATTATTGTTCAATGGAAATTTTAAAAGACTTTTCTACTATTATTTTTTTTCTAAACCTGCGCTTATTCAAATCGTTAGAAAATAACTCAATCATCAATTCCTATCAATCTGAATTTTCAAAATAAGCAGACAAGTACTCAAATAATTATTGAAACTTCAAAAAGAAATGACAATAAAAATTTCCAGTCTCTTATTTAAAATTCCAGAACTTTTCCAGGTTCTTTTTCAAAATTCCAGGACTTTGTCAGATCATTGCAAAAAAATTCTTATTTGTTCATAATTCGTTTATTTATCAGGGTGGCCGCAAAACTTCGTTTGCCAATCTTTTCATTTTCCCTTACCATTAATATTTAAAGGACAAAATTCTAATCTTGTAACATTTTTAATTCATAATTTTTCATGAATAGAGTAAAATAAATTTAAATAATAATGTAACTAATGTTCTTTTAAATTTAAAAGAATTAGACTCATCAGACTTCAAAACAATTTAAGTTCAATTCAAAAGAATTAAAATTAATGGGAAAAAAGGTTTGAAATAAAAAAAATTCCATTAATTTCTGTAAAATTGGAAGCAATTTAGAGGAATTTAAAGAAAATGAGAAGAATTCAATGAAATTCATACAAATTCAAGGTGAACTTTACAAAATTCAAGTGAATTGTAAACAATTCAAAAATATAACAAAATTCATTGAATTCAATAAGTTTGAAATAATTTTAGAAAAATTCAAAAGAATTCTATGAAATGTCTAAGAATCTAAAGGTGAGTTTTAATTCCATCAAATTGAGTAAAATTAGAAGAATTCCAAAAATTCAAAAGAATTTCTTGAAATTTTGTTAAAATTGATTAAAATACCTTCAGAGCTTTCAAATTAAAAAAAATCAAATTATTGAAATCTATTAAAAATTCCTTGAAATCTTTTAAAATACCCTAAAATATTTCGAAAGCTTTTAAAATTGAACGTTTTAAATTATTAATTAAATTAAATAATCGTTTTATATTACAAAATGTCGTTTGTTCATTAGATAAAATAAAAAATAAAATTATTAGTAAACTGTATCGCTTCTAAATTTAGAACGTTCACAATTATTAGCTTTGAATTAACATTTGAAATTAAAAGTCATTGTTCATTTATGTCCTCCTTTATAACTGATAAGCATCAACAATTGATAACATTCAGAACTGAATTCTTTATTTTACACAATCTACCAAAATTAGTGATATAAATTTGTGTGAAATTCAACCTTAGATCATTTTAATTTTAAGGTAGTTGTCGCGCTAAAAATCAGACATCTGAAAAAAATAGATTTACTATCATTTTAAAAATCAAAATAATATTACTGATTATGTAATTTCGAATAGAAAACATTAATTTTAACGAAAAAATTTAAAACATAGAAAGCATTTATTTTAACGGTGTTTTTTAAACAGAACTTTTTCATACTTATTTATTCGGGAAAAACATTCTCTACAAATCAACTGTTACCAACTTTAAAAGTAAATTTTGCTATGGCTGAAATCGATAAAACAATTTTTTTAAAGCAGAAATTTTTTAAACAAATAACTATATTCGAAGATTATTGACTTATTTTAAAAATTGGAAACAGTCATAGAAGGGAATCTTTTCCCCGAAAAATAAGACAGATTTATTAAAATTAAACCATTAAAAAATGTTAAGAAGCGATAGCAAGAAAAAATTGAATTACAAAAACTATTCTTTAAATCAATATTTTTTATACGTTTTAAACGTTTTTTTCATCAAAAATAATTTTTTTTTCTTTCACTTATAAATAAAGTTCTTTTTTTTAGTTTCTAGAGTTTCAATTAATATTTTTAATTTAGAAAGCTTTGACAAATTATATTACAAGATATTCATAAATATATGAGCACGACCTAATAATTAAATAATATTAAACACATAATTAATAATTTCCTGAATTTGTCTCTAAAGTCCATGAATTTGAATAATAATTCAAACTAATTTTTATTTTATCTTCTTATAATAAAATTCAGTTCCTAACTTTTCAAGTAAAAATATTAAATTTCCAACAAAATAGATGAATTTATAACCAAATAGTTGAATTTTAAACCAAAAAGATTAGCTTTCTACAATAAACACGATTTTTCAACAAAATACATGAATTCTCAACCAAAAAAAGACCAATTTTCAACCAAATTTTTGCATTTCTAACTAAAAAAGATCAGTTTTCAATCAAAATTCAAATAGTTAAATTCTCAGTTAAAAAAATTAATTTTCCACAAAAAAAATTTAACCAGTGATTAACTTTCAACTATAATTTTATTAGCAACCAAAAATATGAATTTTCAACTGCAATGATCAATATTTAACTGGAATACTTGAATTATCAACCAAAAAGATGAATTTTCTATCAAAAATACGATTTCTGAACAAAATACACGAATTTTCAATCGAATAGTTGAATTTTCAAAGAAAAAGGTCAATTTTTAACCAAATAGTTGAATTTTTAACTAAAAAAATCAACTTTCAACCAAAAATGGAAGTTAAATTTTCAATTAAAAAAAAAAATGAATTCTCCACAAAAATTTTTTTTCATTCAAACCGATGAATTTTCAACTAAAATAATGAATCTGTAACTGGAATAGATAAATTTCCAACCAAAAAGGTGATTTCTCAAAGAAGCTTAATGCTCAAACAAGAAGAATAATTTTCTACAAAAAAAACAACGATTTTTCAATGAAATACATGGAATTTTCACCCAAATAGTTTAATTATGAACTAAAAAAAAAAGATTAATTTTCAAACAAAAATTGAATAGTTTAATTTTCAGTTAAAAAAATTAATCTTCAAACAAAAAGATGAATTCTCAACTAAAATTATGGAATATTCAATTGGAATAGTTAAATTTTCAGTAAAAAAAAATCAACAAAATAGCTTATTTTTCAACCAGAGATAAATTTTCAACTAAAATGATGAATCTTCAACTGGAACAGATGCATTCTCAACAAAAAAGATGAATTTTCAAAGAAGATTAATGTTCAAACAAGAATATTAATGTTGAAACTAGAAGAAGAATTTTCTACCAAAATATACGATTTTTCAACAAAATACACGAATTTCCAAGGAAATAGTTGAATTATCAACTAAAAAAGAAAAACTTTCAACCAAATATTTAAATTTTCATTCATTTAATTTATTTAACTAATCCCACAGCTTCAAACCAATTACAGGATTATTACAAAATTCATAAGAAAATTTTATTAATAAGAGAGCTTATTACATTTTGGGTATATAATTTTCAATAGCTGTCACAAAGCAATTTATGGACATGTAAATTAGATCTAGATCTTTCAAGCTTATTTTAACAACTGCGTTGAGTTTTATCTAGAGCAGCAAATACATAAATTTAAAAAAATTATTTTTCATTGAAACTGGTGATTTTTCAACTCGAATGATGAATCGTCAGATGGAATAGTTGAATTTTAAACAAGAAAGATTAATTTCCACAAAAAAGGACGAATTTTCAGTTAAAAAATAATAATTTTCCACACAAAAAGAATGTCAACCAAAGTGATGAATTTCCAACTAAAATAATGAATCTTCAACTGGTAAAGATGCATTTTTAACCAAAAAGATAAATTTTCAAAAAAAGAAGATATAATGTTCAAACAAGAAGATAGATGAATTTTGAACGAAATAGTTGAATTATCAACTAGAAAAGACAAATTTGCAAACAAGTAGTTGAATTTCGAACTAAAAAAAAAAATATTAAATCTCAACCAAGAACGGAATAGTTAAATTTTCAGTTTAAAAAATTATTTTTCAATCAACCTGGTAAATTTTCAACTAAAATGATGAATCTTCAACTGGATTAATAGAATTTTAAACCAAAAAGATTAATTTCTACCAAAAAAGGACGAATTTTCAACCAAAAATTAAATAGTAGTTAAATTTTCAGTTAAAAAAATTAACCTTCAACCAAAGAGATGAATTCTGAACTGAATTTTCAATTTTCTGAATTTTCAACCAAAAATATGGACTTTTAAAGAAGAAGATTAATGTCCACACAAGAAGAATAACTGTCTACAAAAAAAAGTCGATTTTTCAACAAAATACATGAATTTTCAACGAAATAGTTAAATTATCAATAAAAAAAAGACAAATTGTCAACCAAATAGTTGAATTTTGAACTAAAAATCAATTTTTAACCAAAAATGGAATAGTTACATTTTCAGTAAAAAATTAATTTTCAGTCAAGCTGGTGAATTTTCAACTGAAATGACGAATCTTCAACTGGAATAGTTGACTTTTAAACAAAAAAAGATTACATTTTTACCGAGAAAATTCATTTTTACCAAAAAAGAAGATATTTTCAACAAAATAGATAAATTTTCAACCAAAAATTGAGTAGTTAAATTTTCAGTTAAAAAATAATAATTGTCCACAAAGAAACAAAAATTCAACCGAAGTGATGGATTTTCAACTAAAATAATGAGTATTTAACTGGAATACTTGAATTTTCAACCAAACACATGAATTTTCAAACAGATTAATTTCCATTAAAAAAAATTTTCTATCAAAAAATACAATTTTTCAACAAAATATATGAAATATCAACGAAATAGTTGGATTTTGAACTAAAAAAAGACGAATTTTCAGCCGAATAATTGAATTTTGAACTGAAAATGATAAATTTTCAACTGAAAGATATATTTTTAACCAAAAGAACGAGTTTTCAATAGAATAGACACGTTTTTAACCAAAGTGATGAATTTTCAAATAAGATGTTGAATCTTGAACTGGAAAAGTTGAATTTTCAACCAAAAAGGTGAACTTTTCAACCAAAAAAATTAACTTTTCAACCAATAAGATTAATTTTCTAAAAAAGGTATGCATTTTTAACTAAAATTATGTAACAGTCAACTGGAATAGGTAAATTTTCAATTAGAAAAATTAATTTTTAACAAAAAATGTGAATTTTCAACAAAATAGTTAAAGTTTCAGTTAGAAAAAAACGTTTAACGAGTATGAAAATGAATTTCAAAAAAGTAGTGAAATTTTCAAATAAAATGATGAAGCTTGAACTGAAATAGTTAAATTTTCAACAAAATAGTTACATTTCCTGTTAAAAAATTAAGTTTTAACAAAATACATAAATTTTCAACAAAATAGTTGAATTTCCAAAAAAATAATTAAATTTATAGCCAAATAGTTGAATTTTTAATTAAAATATTAATCCCTAACAAAAAATATAATACTTAATAATTCAACAAAAAAAGATTTTAATTTCAAATAAAAAACAGTTGAATTGAAGTAAAAAAGACGAATTTTGAACCAAATATTTGAATCCTTAACCCACACAGATTAATTTGTAACCAAACAGTTGCATTTTTAAACAAAAAAGATTTTAAAAAATTTAGCAAGAGATGATATTTTAATCCAAGAACAAGAATTTTCACCAAAGAGTTGAATTTTCAATTAAAATGATGAATCTTCAACCAAAAAATTAATTCCTAAAAGAACATTTTAACTATCAACAAGTAATTAAATTTTAATTACAAAAAAGAATTTTCAATTAAGAAGATTAATTTTCTAACAACAAAATTCATGAATTTTCCACCAAAAAATAGAATAGTTAAATTTTCAGTTAAAAAAAATTAATTTCAAACCCAAAAAAACGAGAACTTTCAACAAAATAGTTCAATAAAGTAATATAAAGCTACTTTTACAAAACTAAGAATCGTTGTGATTCAATTTTATACTGCAATTAAATAAAAATTAAGCACGCTCTCGAAAAAAATTAACCTAAAAAAAAATTGCAATAAAAAAATTGTTCAGAATTTCATTAAATTGTTGAAAGTGAAATACAAAAATACTATCACAGTCACCGCAAACTAAACGCGTCGCGTCTCTCAGTTTAGTATCTACATACCGTGCGTAATAAAAGCGATAAAGATAAAATAATGACTACAACGTTCGAAAAAAATAACCTCGAAATCGCCGATTTACGTTTTTTTTTTCATGAAAAAAATAATTCTTCCAGAATTAATTGAACACGCGTGAAAAAATCAATAAAGAATTTCCAAAGGTGTTGAAACGTAAATGTTTCTTTTGCTCCAAGTGACAAAAGGTGCTCCATTTTATCGAAAAAATCATTTTATTCCATGAAAAGCTATGAATATACGGTCAACAATTTCTATTAAATGAGATACTTACCTCAGAAATTCTGCATTTTAGCGAACCACACACGAATTTTGCGGCGAAGTACGTTTTGCGCATAATACCTTAACCTTCCTGTGTCATTTCGACGATGTCGATGATGCCGAACTTTTCGAAGAGAGTTGTTCTTACATTTGCAACCTGCTGTAATAATTCAATTACTTCATATTTCACAATCTCATCATTGTAAAACTCAATTGCGAGTAATTTATGTCTGTAGGTATTTATATCTTTGATATCAAAGCAAATTCAAGCAAAAAAGAGCAATCCATGAAGAAAAGTAACATAACCTGAAAACGCCGATTTCAGACGTTAAATTTTGTTTAAACAATGGAATTACTTGAAGAAATTTGCCAGGATTTTTAAAACACTCGTTGCACTTCATTAATCAAGTAAAATTGGCAGAAAAATGCCTAGATTTTTTCGGCTTCGTGTCTCCGACAATTTCCGTGAATTTCCGACTCTTGAGAAAGAAGATTTCGTTGGACTTTGGCATGCAGACGTACTGCGCATGCGCGAGTATGCATGAGAGGAACAAGACGCGACTTATTGTTGTCACGGTAACGAATTGTCGCGTCGTGTTCCTCTTACGCGTGTTAGCGCACGCGCAGTACGCCTACATGAAATGTATTATGGGAGAAATCAAAGATGTCTGCACGCTGAGGGTAAAATAATAATAATAATAATGGGATGAAACCTTATTTTTTAAATAACTTTATAAACAATTATTGTTTATCATAAGTGTATTGGGATATTATTTTTTATTTTATAAAATCTATTTAATTAAATAATAAAATCGATAATTATTTTTTGTAACGATTTTATTATTTCATTGAAATGCTTTTGAAAAATAAAGAATAATATTTAAATACATTTATAAAGAAAAATAATTTTTGTTCTAAGTTATTAAATAAATAAAAGTTTCATCTTATGCAATTGATATTTTGACCCTCGGCGTGCAGACATCTTGCCAGCTGACGTCATAACTTGAAATACCTAACGGAAGAAACGGAAATGGAACGAGGTGGAAATGGAACGATGAGGAAGTACTGTGGCAAAAAAGACCTTAATTTTCATATTGAAAGCTTATTAATAATTATTAATATTCTATTTTGGCATGATTTTGCAGGCGGGAAATTTGAATCGACGAAATCATAAATTTTGAAACGCCCAAAACTCAATGCTCTTGTTGTTTTAATTTTCGTCAGTTCTTCATGAATATTTGTTTGATATACTTAAATAAAATTTCAAATAATGGGAACTGGCCACTAACACCTTCATTTATTTTATTTTTTAAGTCACACATATAAAATTCTAACCAATTTTGGACAACTTTCTTATAAATAAATTTTATACATATTTTTTCAGACTCAATAAATAAATTGTTATGTATTTATAAAATAAAATTTCAAGATGGCTCGAATGGAGGGAACGTGTTCATGTAAAAGTAAAGTAAGTTAAAAAATAATAATTCTAATCTTCAGAGCAAATTATTTCAGTAATTATTTATTTTTAATTTCTATATTTACAAGAAAGTATTCAACATTATTTGGAAATTAAATTATAATGTACACTTAAAATTTAAATTTCATAGAATTAAATATAAATTTCTATTACCTAAGAAAGTAAAAAAATTTTGAGAAATATTAATCGGAATCCAAAATTTAAAAAAATAAATGTTTGAGAAATTTTAGATTACTTACTACATGTTATTATTAAAGAGAAAAATAAATAAATAAAATACAGAGATTACCAAAGTTCTAGAGCTTATCATTGTTTTTAAAAGATAACTGGTCAAGCCCCCGGATTTTAATTTAATTTTTTCTTCCTATCACTCATAAGATAAAGAAGAGACACTGGTTAAGAAAATTGATACATGAAAGTCCATTTTTCTCTCAAGATTAACTGAAATGATTAAAACTGTTCAAAGAGTATGTGTTGCTTCAAAAATACTGACACATTTATATTTTTATATTTTAAAGTAAATAAATAATTTATTTCAGAAAGAGAAATTTTTATTTTCGGAAAATACTTTCAAGATTTTTAAATTAATAAAATAAACTTATAAATTTAACTATTTTTCAAATTTTTGTTTAAACTACTTTCATTGAAATATTCATTTAAATTGGCTTAAAATATTATTTTGATTAAAATTAAGAATAAAAATAATATGAATAAAAAATAGGTTTCAGCAAAGTCTCTTCAATATAATAAATTGGAACCAGCCCTCCGTCTCGAATTAAGAACAATTGTGAAAGCTCTAAGTTTGCCAGGGAAAGGTTTGCTTGCAGCAGATGAATCGCCTTCGAGTTTAGAAGAAAGATTTAAAAATCTTAATTTGGAAAATTCCGAAACGACTCGCAGGGATTATAGGCAAATGCTGTTTTCTACAGATAAGGTTTTCTTAAATCTAAAAATTGGTCTTTTATTTATAACAAAAAAAAAATCCGCACACTTTACATGTACCTCGATGTGAGAGCCTTTAATCTCGCGGTTAGATCAGGCGGTACAGCTCCGGGGTTGTAATCGAAAAATCCGGGCTCGATTCCTGCCGCTGTCGTTATTTGCGAATTGGTTTTTTCAATCAAATTTTTGTTTATTGTAATTGACTATGTCATTTATTTAATTCAAGCAATTTTAATAATAATTTTGTAACGATTTTTTTATATAAATTTTTTTTTAAACCTCCATCACTTCCAAAAAGAATATTTCAAAGGTGAGTTAGTGCCTCGTTATTCTTGAGAAAGTCTGATTCCTTATTCAATTTTTGGTTAAAAAACATCACTCATTTCTCTAATTTCAAAATATAAATATAATAATAATAATAATAATAAATGTCTTTTATTTATATTCTTCTTTAATGTCATTTCATTTTACTATGTATTTCTTTATCTTTGAATATTTATTTTATCCTTATTATACTATTTTAATTTTTATCTCATATGAAGTCAATAAAAAACAAAATGTAAATGTTCAATTGAATGAAAAAAATTAGAATTTTGTATGAAATAAATTTTTCTTGAAGTAAAGAAATAAATTCAAAAAATTCATGGAATTCAAGAAATTCAAAGAATTCAAGGAATTTATGGAATTCAAAAAATTCAAGGAATTCAAAGAATGCAAGAAATTCAAAGAATTCAAGGAATTAAAAGATTTTAAAGAATGCAAGGAA
>CAKNYM010050518.1:193533-207157 GCA_932195095.1 Andricus curvator | reverse complement strand
TCAACGAATTCGAAGAATTCATGGAATTAAAAGAACTCAAGGAATTCGAAGAATTCATGGAATTAAAAGATTTTAAAGAATGCAAGGAATTCGTGGAGATCTAAGAATTCAAGGAATTCAAAGGATTCAAGGAATTCAAGGAATTTAAAAAGAATTCAAGGAATTCAAATAATTCAAGGAATTCAAGGAATTCAAAGAATTCAAAGAATTTAAGGAATTCAAAAATTTCAAGGAATTAAACAAATGCAAGAAATTCAAAGATTTCAAGAATGCAAGGAATTGAATGAATTCAAAGAATTCAAGGAATTAAAAGAATTCAAGGAATTAAACGAATTCAAGGTATTCAAAGAATTAAAAGAATTCAAGGAACTAAAAGATTTTAATGAATGCAAGGGATTTGAGGAATTCTAAGAATTCAAGGAATTCAAAGAATGCAAGGAATTCAAAGAATGCAAGGAATTCCAAGAATTCGAAGAATTCAACGAATTCGAAGAATTCAAGGAATTCAAAGAATTCAAGGAATTAAAAGAATTCAAGGTATTCAAAGGATTCAAAGAATTCAAGGAATTAAAAGATTTTTAAGAATGCAAGGAATTTGAGGAATTCTAAGAATTCAAGAAATTCAAAGGATTCAAGCAATTCAAAAGATTCAAGGAATTCGAAGAATTCAAGTCATAAAAGAATTCAAGGAAATCAAAAAATTCAAAGAATTCAATGAATTTAAGCAATTCGAGTAATTCAAACAATTCAAGGAATTCAAAAAATTCTAAGAAATCAAGGAATTCAAATAAATCAAGGGATTCAATTAAATTGAGGAATTCAAGGAATTCAGAGAATTCCAGGAATACAAAGAAACTAACGAATGTAAAAAATGCAAGGAATTGAATTCAAACAATTTTCCGAATTCAATGCATTTCACGAATTCAACTAATACAACTAATATATTTCTTTGAATTCCTTTGAATTCTTTGCATTTTTTTATTTAATTTTTTGAATTGCAATTGACTATTTTTATTTAAATCATGCCATTTTATTGATAATTGAAAAAAAAGGACGAAACAATTCTTTTTTTTCAACAAATATCACTCATTACTTTTATTTTAAAATATCAATATAATAACAATTTTTTTGTTCATATTTTACTTTTACATCATTTTATTTTACTATTTCCTTATCTTTAAATACTTATTTTATTCCTATTATACTATTTTTATTTTTATTTTATATAAAAATAATAAAAGCCAAATATAACTGTTCGATTGAATGAAAAAAAGATAATTCAAGGAATTCAAAGAAATCAAGTATTATAAAGAATTTAAAGATATTCAATGAATTTAAGGAATTCAATAAATTTAACAAATGCATTGCATTCAAAAAATTCACTGAATTTACAGAATTCCATGAATTTAACGAATTCAATGAATTTAACAAATTCGATGAATTCAAGAAATATAAGAATTTCAAAGAATTGAACAAATTCATTGAATTTGTTTAATTTATTGAATTTTTTTAATTCGTTCAATTCCTTGAATTTCTTATATTCCTTAATGTCCTCGGACTCCTTGAATTCATGAATTTTTTCATTCAAATTTGTTTATTGCAATTGTCTATTAAATTTATTTAAACATGCCATTTTAACAATTCTTACAAAAAATTATATAAAAAATTTCCTTTCTCTTTACTTTTACTACTTCCGAAGCGAATATTTCAATTTTATTCTATTTTCATCTCAAATGAAAATAATAAAAAACAAAATATAAATGTTCAATCGAACGAAAAAATGAGAATTTTCTATTTAAAAAACTTTTCTTGAAGTAAAAGTAGTAATGGTTGAAAACCCCAATTTTTTCATTTGAAATAAATGGTTAAAAATGATTATTTTGTCTTTATTTAAAGAAATTAAGTAGTTAATTGCAATGAAAACAATGTTGAATGAAAAAATAAATAGGCAAAAAATGCCGGTAGCAGGAATCGAGCCCGGACTTTCCGCTTACAAACTTCAAGCGCTACCGCCTGATCAAATCCAGAATTAACTCAAAATCGCATCTTATCACTTTAGCATATTACAAGTAAGTGGTACATGGCCTTAATAATGTTTTTTGTTTAATTATAGAGTCTTCTTGCACAGTATATCAGTGGAATTCTTCTCCATCACGAAACATTGTATCAGAAAACTTCTGACAATTTGGAATTTGTGGAACTTTTGCGTCAGAAATGTATCATTCCTGGCGTAAAAGTTGATAAAGGTCTCGTAGAATTATTCGGAACCGAAGGCGAAAAAACGACTCAGGGTTTGGATGATTTACAAGAAAGATGTATTCAGTATAAAAGGGACGGATGTCATTTTACAAAATGGAGATGCGTTTTTAAAATTTCTGATAATTTACCGAGTCGATTAGCAATAATTACTAATGCTAACGTCCTTGCTAGGTAAAAATTTTTTTTTTTAAATAAGAAAATAAATTTTTTGTAACACATGCACGAAATGTTCGCTTTTCGAGGCATGTATTGCTTGCGGGAAGTGACTAATTCCAAAGCCGTGGTAAAAAGCAGTTACAAAAAGACTTTTTCTAGCTGCTGCGCTTGGGCAGTTCCAGCCAGATTACTTTTTCTTGCTGTTGCGCTTGCGCATTTCGATTCAGATTTACTTTCCAGAACTGTCGGAATAATAACTTTTTTTAACGGAATAATAACTTCATTATGATTAGATGCTTGAGAAACTGATTGTGAGTAGTGAATAGTGATTGGACAAACTCGAAGTGATAAGTTACCATAAATGACTGATAAATTACCATAAATTACCGAAAATTTTAGATATTTGTGGATACCTGAAATTTCCGGTAATTTGTCAGTTTTCCATAAATTTCCGGAATTTTGGCAAATATAGCAATTTTCCATAAATTTCCGGAAATTTTGGAAATTTTTAAATTCCTTCCAAAAAGCTTTGGCTACCTGCAATTTCCGGGAATTTAGCATTTTTCCATAAATTACCGGAAATTTTGGAAATTTAGCAATTTTTTATTTCCTGAAATTTTCTGATTTTTTCCAAGAACCTTTGGATACCTTGAATTTCTGGAAATTTTCGGCAATATACAAATTCACCGAAAATTTCCGGAAATTTTCGGTAATTTTTGGTAATTTTACCATAAATTTTCAAAAATTACCATAAATTTCCAAAAAATGTATGCTTATTGTTTCTCAAATCGAAAATTTCCTGCATTTGTTACAAAAAATATCGTGTGCAACAGGTGCTGAAAGTAGACAGTTTCAACTCTTGTGAAGTTTACAGTACTTGCCATCGGCTCATCTTCGGGTCGTTTCCGGCTTGTCTTCGGCTCGTTTACAGCTCGCCTACAACTCCCCTTCGACTCGCCTCTGGCTCGTTCAGCAAACTTCACACTCGTGTGGAACTGCCTACTTTCCGCACTTGTAGCACAATATACTATTTAATGGAAAATGATATATTTTAGATACGCAACTATAAGCCAAAGTGCAAGATTGGTGCCGATTGTCGAACCTGAAATTTTGAACGATGGGGATTTTACGTTAGAGAAAGCCCTTGATGTTCATGAAGAAGTTTTGTCGACTTTATTTCGAGTTTTTAAGGAAAATCATGTTTATTTGGAAGGAATGATTCTCAAACCTGCTATGGTATTGCCAGGAATAAATTCAAAGTTAAATTGTCCCCCAGAGGTACAATCAATTTTTGATAACGATGTGAACATTTAAATTTCATTTTTGGAAATATTACATTTTTATTTATTTATTTTAAAATCATTTTTTGAACAATATAAATTTAGGTTAGCTGTTTATTAAGTATAATCAAAGTTAACTTAAAAAAAACTCAGACCATGTAAATTGACAAATCCTAAAATTGAGGAAATTTTTAATTCCAATTTTTAAAATAATCGAAATTTAAATTTACTGAGTAAATTTATTAAATTCTAAAATTCTTAATTACATAATGTACCAATAAACCTTAACATTCTCAAAAATAAAAAATTTAATAATTTTTTGAATTAATGAGAAAATTGTCTTGAGAGAATATTTTTTGAAATTATTTAATTAAGATTAAATTTGTTACGATATTGACAAATTTAATTTTTCAATTTTCATAGTCATATTTTGTGTTTCCTAATGTTGATTATTCCAAGAATTAAAATAATTCAAGGTAATTAAGGAATTCAAGAAATTCAAAGAATTTAACGAAATTCAAAGAATTTAACGAAATTCAAAGAATTTAACGAAATTCAAAGAATTTAACGAAATCAAAGAATTCAACTCATTGAAAGCATTCAACGAATATAAATAATTCAACGAATTTAAAGAATTCAACGACTTTAAAGTATTAAAAAAATGCAAATCAGTCAAAAAATTCAAAGAATTTAAAGAATTCAACAAATTCGAATCATTCAAAAAATTCAATGAATTCGAATAATTCAACGCATCCAAAGAATTCAACGAATTGAAAGAATTCAACGAAATCAATTCATTCAAAAAATTCAAATAATTCAACGAATTGAAAGAATTCAACGAATACGAATAATTCAACGAATTTAAAGAATTCAACAAAATAAAATCATTCAAAGAATTTAATGAATTCAAATAAATAAACAAATTCAAAGAATTCAACACATAAATTCAACAAATTCAAAGAATTCTACGAATTGTAAGAATTTAACGAATTCAAATAATTAAAAAAATTAAAAGAATTCAACAAATTCAAAGAATTCAACGAATTGTAAGAATTTAACGAATTTAAAGAATTCCACAAATTCAAAGAATTCAAAGATTTCAAAAAATTCAACGAATTTAAAGAATTCAACAAAATAAAATAATTCAAAAAATTCAAAGAATTCAATAAATTCAAATAATTCAACGAATTCAAAGAATTCAACACATAAATTCAACAAATTCAAAGAATTCAACGAATTGTAAGAATTTAACGAATTCAAATAATTTAACAATTTTAAAGAATTGAACACATTCAAAGAATGCAAAGAATTCAACGAATTTAAAGTATTCAAAAAATGCAAATCATTCAAAAAATTCAAAGTATACCATTAAGCCATTTCCCTTTCAGGGTAGGCGTGAAATTTAAAGAATTCAATTAATTCAAATAATTCAATGCATTCAAAGAATTCAACGAATTTAAAGAATTCAACAAATTCAAATCATTCAAAAAATCCAATGAATTCAAATAATTAAATGCATTCAAAGAATACCACGAATTGAAAGAATTCAACAAATTGAAATCATTCAACAAATTCAAAGAATTCACTGAATTCAAGTAATTCAACGCATTCAAAGAATTCAACGAATTGAAAGAATTTAAAAAAATCAAAACATTCAAATAATTCAGAGAATTCAACCCATTCAAAGAATTCAACGAATTGAAAGAATTCAACAAATTGAAATCATTCAAAAAATTCACCGAAATCGAATAATTCAACACACTCAAAGAATTCAACGAATTGAAACAATTCAAAATATACGAATAATTCAACGAATTTAAAGAAGTCAACAAAATCAAATAATTCAAAGAATTCAATGAATTCAACGAATTCAACAAATTGAAAGAATTCAACGAATACGAATAATTCAACGAATTTAAAGAATTCAACGAAATTAAAGAATTCAACAAAATAACATCATTAAAAAATTCGAAGAATTCAATGAATTCAACAAATTCAAAGAATTAAACGAATTGTATGAATTTAACGAATTCAAATAATTTAACAAATGTAAAGAATTCAACAAATTCAAAGAATTCAACGCATTCAAAGAATTCAACGAATTTAAAGAATTCAACAAATTCAGATCATTTAAAAATTCAAATCATCCAAAAATTCAATGAATTCAATGAATTGAAATAATTCAACGCATTCAAAGAATTCAAAGAATTGAAAGAATTCAACAAATTGATATCATTCAAAAAATTCACTGTAATCAAATAATTCAACGCATTCAAAGAATTCAACGAATTTAAAGTATTCAAAAAATTCAAATCATTCAAAAAATTCAAGGAAGTCAATTATTCAAATAATTCAACGCATTCAAAGAATTCAACGAATTGGACGAATTCAACGAATACGAATAATTCAACGAATTTAAAGAATTCAACGAAATTAAAGAATTCAGCAAAATAAAATCATTAAAAAAATTCGAAGAATTCAAATAATTCAACAAATTCAAAGAATTAAACGAATTGTAAGAATTCAACGAATTCAAATAATTTAACAAATTTAAAGAATTCAACAAATTCAAAGAATTCAACGCATTCAAAGAATTCAACAGATTCAAATCATTAGAAAAATTCAAAGAATTCAACGCATTCAAAGAATTCAACGAAATGGAAGAATTCAAAAAATTCAAATCATTCAAAAAATTCAATGAATTTAATGAATTAAGATAATTCAACGCATTCAAAGAATTCAACGAATTGAAGGAATTCAACAAAATAAAATCATTATAAAAATTCAAAAAATTCACTGAAATCAAATAATTCAACGCATTCAAAGAATTCAACGAATTTAAAGTATTCAAAAAATTCAAATCATTCAAATAATCAAAGAAGTCAATTAATTCAAATAATTCAACGCATTCAAAGAATTTAACGAATTGGACGAATTCAACGAATACGAATAATTCAACGAATTTAAAGAATTCAACGAAATTAAAGAATTCAACAAAATAAAATCATTAAAAAAATTCGAAGAATTCAATGAATTCAAATAATTCAACAAATTCAAAGAATTAAACGAATTGTAAGAATTCAGCGAATTCAAATAATATAACAAATTTAAAGAATTCAACAAATTCAAATAATTCAACGCATTCAAAGAATTCAACGAATTTAAAGAATTCAACAAATTCAAATCATTTTAAAAATTCAAAGAATTCAAAAAATTCAAAGAATTCAACAGAATGGAAGAATTCAACAAATTCAAATCATTCAAAAAATTCAATGAATTCAATGAATTAAGATAATTCAACGCATTCAAAGAATCCAACGAGTTGAAGGAATTCAACAAATTGAAATCATTCAAAAAATAACAAGAATTCACAGAATTCAAATAATTCAACGCATTCAAAGAATTCAACGAATTGAAAGAATTCAATGAATACGAATAATTCAACGAATTTAAAGAATTCATCGAATGCAAAGAATTCAACACATAAATTCAAAAAATTCAAAGAATTCAAATAATTTAAGAAATTTAAAGTATTTAAATAATTCAAAGAATTCAACGAATTTAAAGAATTCAAATAATTCAAAAAATGCATAGAATTCAACACAGAATTCACAGTTCAACGAAATCAATAAATTCAAGGAATTTAATAAATTCAAGGAATTTAATAAATTCAACGAATTCAGGTAAATAAACGAATTCAATGAATTCAAGGTATTTAGCGAATTCGACGAATTCGTATTCAAGGGTTTTTTATTCACATATTGAACGAATTCAATGAATGTAAGGAATACAACGAATTTAAGGAATTCAAAAAAATCGAGAAATTCAAAAAATTTAAGGAATTCGAAGAATTTCACGAATTCAAGGTGTTCAACGAATTCAACGAATTCAATGAATTTTAAGAATTAAAAGAAATTTGGAAGAATTCAAAAACTTCTGAGGATTTCAAAATAATTGAAAGAAGTCAATGAATTCAAAAAACTTCGAAAGAATTCAAAGAATTCAACGAATTCAAAAAATTTGAAGAATTCGAAGAATTCAAAGAAATCAAGGAATTCTATGATTTCAAGGAATTATACGAATTCAAGTCAAATAATTTTAAAAAATCAAAAAATTCAAAAGAATTAAAAGAATTGAAAAAAATTCAAAGAATTCATAGGGAATTAAAAAAAATTCAAAAAATCAAAGTTTACAACAAGAATTCTGATCATAACAATTGACAAATCTCAAAACTGAGGAAAATTCAAATCCTAATTTTTAAAATTACCGAATTTTCAATTGACTTTGTGAATGAGAACATTGTTTTGATGAATATTTTTTTGATATTTTATTAAATTTCATTGTTTACGAAATTGACAAATTTAATTCTTCAATTTTCATAGTCGAATTTTCGTTTGGTAATTTGGATTATTAAACAATAATTATTAATCTATATTAATAGTCTTCTTAATGATTATTTTATTAATAATTACAAGTAAATCGTTTCCTCTGTACAGAAATTAAATTAAAATTATTAAAGTTTTTAAATATATTTTTTAGACAATTGCAGAATATACAATAACAGCATTACAAAGAACAGTTCCAACGGCAGTGCAAACAATAATGTTTCTGAGTGGTGGTCAGCTAGATTATACAGCTTTTTTAAATCTGAATGCCATTAATCTTCATGAAAGCAAAAAACCGTGGACTCTTACTTTTTGTTTTGGTCGAGCTCTTCAGGTATGAATATATAATTATCTATATAACAATTATAAAAAATTGTATTTTGTCAAAAATTGACAATACACTCAACTCCCGATATAAGACCTGTTTCGGGCATGGCTTGCCTTGACCTCGATCCTAAATCGGGGGAATCTAACTTAAACAGGCAGGGCCGCATGAATCATTTCTGTTGGATTTGGACGCATGACGCAACCTGATGAAACAAACGCGCTGAGAGTGCGGACCTCGAGCTGTTCGTCACGCTTGACTGAGCACATCCTCTCTTTCAGCCTCGCGGCTCCTCTCATCACGAAAATGCGGAGGCCATCAGTTCTAGGAATATCGTATACCGGGAGGTCTTATATCGGGAGTTGAGTGTACGTAAAAATAAATATCGCACCCATATATACAAATTTTCCAAAATTCTTCAAATATCTAAAGATCTAATTAAGGCTTATAGAAATAAAAAAAATGTATTAATTTTTAATTCGAATCGTTAATTCAAAATTAATTGATGAACTGTGAGTCATAAATTATAAATTATATAATAAAGTAACAAAAAAAATATTTGAAAAAATGTATTTTAAATCCAGAACGAAGCGATGAAAAGTTGGAATGGAGATTCAAGAAATATATCAGAGGCTCAGGAAATTTTTTTGGCAAGAGCAAAATTATGTTCGCAGGCTTCTGAAGGACAGATGGAAGAGGATTTTTCAAAAAATTTAAAACAGTAAAGAAAATTGGGATCTTTCCTATTTTTGAAAATTCGTTACCAGCAATGTACACTAAAATTATTTTTTATTTTTATATATAAAGAAAATTTTGGATATGGCGAATATCTTTTCTTCAGTTTTTTAATTAAAAAAATTTTTAATCTTTCTAAAATCATCAATTTTTTTTTTGTAGAATTTTGTGTAAGCTTTAAATTTATAAACCCCCACCAACTTTGTTTTCATGATAAAAATTGTATTAATTGAAGACATTAAAAAAACATGTAAAACTTTTTTCTAATTTGCAATGAATCCAAAAAACATTTTTTGCACATTAAAAAAAATTTAAGTTGATTCAGAGAATTGAAAAGAATTTAGAGAATTCAAAAGAATTGAAATGTGTTCAGAGAATTCGATAGAATTCAGTTAATTCAACAGAAATCATATAATTCAAAGGAATTCAAATAATTCAAAAGAATTAAGAGAATTCAAAAGATGTCAGAGAATTCAACAGAATTTAGAGAATTCAAAGGAATTCAGAGAATTTAAATAATTTACAGGTAATTCAACAGAAATCCAGATGAGTTCAAGTGATTTTAAGAGAATTCAAAATAATTCAAGGTAAATTCAAGAGAATTAAAAAAAATCAAGAGAATACAAAATATTATATAAGAATTTAAATAATTCCAAAGAATTCAACGAATTCAAGAGATTTCAAAATAATTGTAAAAATACAATAGAATTCTGAGAATTGAAAATATGTAATTCAAAGAATTGAAAAAAATCAAAGAATTCATAGAATTCACAGAATTTACAGAATTCAAGGAATTCAAAAGATTCCAATATGAATTAAAAGGATCCAGAGAAATTAAAAGAATTAAGAGAAATCAAAAGAATTCAGAAAATTCAAAAGAACTCAGAGAATTCAATAGAACTTAGAGAAGGGAAAAAAATTCCAAGATTTGAATAGAATTGAAAGAATTCAAAATAATTAAAATGATTTTAAAGAATTCAAATAATAAAAAATAATTCGAAGAATTTAAAATAACTAAAAAAATTCAAAAAAATTCGAAAAAGTTCACAGAATTGGAAAAAAATAAAAAATTCAAATTTCAAATTCACAGAGTTCAAGGAATTCACAGAATTCCGAGAATTTAAAATTATTCAGAGAAAATTTCAAAATCCAGAGAAATGAAAAAAAATCGGAGAATTCAATAGAATTAAATAGGATTTAGAGAATTTAATAAGATTAATAGAATTCATAGAATGCAAACGAATTAAAAAATGTAAATAGCATTTAAAGAGTTTAAAAGGATTCAAAGAATTCAAAACAAGTCAAAGTAATTAAAAGAATTGAAAATAATTAAAAAGAAATAAAATAATTTAAAAGAATTCAAATAATTGAAAAGAATTCGAAGAATTCAAAAGAAACCAAATGACTTCAAGAGAATGCAAAATATTAAATGAGAATTTGAAAGAATTTTATTCCAAAGCAGAGAGAAAGTTCCAAAGAATTCAACGAATTCAAAAGATTTCAAAATAACTTAAAAAATGCATAGAATTTAGAGAAATAAAAATAATTCAAAGAATTCACAGAATTGACAGAATTCAAGAAATTCAAAAGATTCTAGATAAAATAAAATAATACAGAGAAATTAAAAGAATTCAAAAAGATAAAAAGAATTCAGAGAATACAAAAGAACTCAAAGAATTCAAAAGAGTTCAAAATAATTCAAAGAATTCAAATAATTCACAGAGTTCAAAGAATTCACAGATTTAAAAGAATTTACAGAATTCAAAGAATTTAAATAATTCAAAGAATTTAAATAATTCAATTTCAGTTAAAATTTGCATTTTAGTTTATAATCTACAGTCCTAGGACCAATTACAGGAGTACGTGTAAGCTTACATTAAATATTTTCTGAATGAATTCAATTCAAAGAATTTAAATAATTCAAGAGAATTCAAAAAATTTGAAAGAATTTAAAAATAACCAGAGAAAATGTTAAATTCTAGAGAAATTACAAAAATTCCGAGAATTCAATAGAATTGAATAGAATTTAGAGAATTTAATCAGATTAATCGAATTCAGAGAATGCAAACGATTAAAAAAATTTTAATAGAATTTAAAGAGTTTAAAAGGATTCAATGAATTCAAAACAAGTCAAAGTAATTCAAAGAATTGAAAATAATTTAAAGAATTCAAAACAAGTCAAAATAATTCAAATGATTTTAAAGAATTCAAATAATTAGAAATAATTTAAAGTATTCAAAATAATTCAAAGAATTTAAAATAACTAAAAAAATTCAAAACAATTCAAAGAATTCGAAAAAGTTCACAGAAATGAAAAAAAAAATTTAATCGAATTTCAAATCCACATAGTTCAAAGAATTCACAGAATTCTAAGAATTTAAAAGTATCCAGAGAAAATTCAAAAATCCAGAAAAAATGAAAAAAATTCGCAGAATTCAATAGAATTAAATAGGATTTAGAGAATTTAATATGATTAATATAATTCAGAGAATGCAAACGAATTAAAAGGTTTAAATATAATTTAAAGAATTTAAAAGTATTCAAAGAATTCACAACAAGTCAAAATAATTCAAATGAATTCAAAGAATTCAAAGTATTAATAAATATTACAGATTTCAAAGACTTCAAAGAATTCAAAAAAGATTTAAAGAATTCAAAAGAATTTAAAGAATTCCCAGAGTTCAATGAATTCACAGGGTTCCAATAATTCACAGAATAATAAATCCTACAGTCATATGACCAATTACGGGATTACGTGTAAGCTTACATTCAATATTTTCTGAATAAATTCAATTAAAAAAATTTACAGAATTCAAAGAATTCAAAAGAATTTAAAAGAAACCGAAAGAATTCATAGATAATTAAAAGTAACCAGAGAAAACGTTAAATTCCAGAGAAATTAAAAGAATTCGAAGAATTCTAAAGAATTCAAATAATTCAAATAATCCAAAGAATACAAAACAATTCAGAGAATTCAAAAGAATTCAGAGAATTCAAAAGAATTGAAATGTGTTCAGAGAATTCAACAGAATTGACAGAATTCAAGAAATTCAAAAGATTCTAGATAAAATAAAAGAATACAGAGAAATTAAAAGAATTCAAAAAGATAAAAAGAATTCAGAGAATTCAAAAAATTCAAAGAATTCACAGAGTTCAAAGAATTCAAAATAATTCAAAGAATTCAAAGAATTCAAATGAATTCACAGAATTCAAATAATTCACAGAGTTCAAAGAATTTACAGAATTCACAGAATTCAAAGAATATAAGTAATTCAATTTCAGTTACAATTTCAATTTTAGTTTATAATCTACAGTCCTAGGACCAATTACAGAATTACGTGTAAGCTTACATTAAATATTTTCGGAATTAATTTAATTTAAATAATTCAATTTCAGTTACAATTTCAATTTTAGTTTACAGTCTACAGTCCTAGGACCAATTACAGGATTACGTGTAAGCTTACATGAAATATTATCTGAATGAATTCAATTCAAAGAATTTAAATAATTCAAGAGAATTCAATGAATTCAAAAGAATTTCAAAATAACTAGAGAAAATGTTAAATTCCAGAGAAACTAAAAGAATTCGAAGAATTTATATAATTCAAGAGAATTCAAAGAATTCAAAAGAATTAAAAAGAATTCGAAAGAATTCAAAGAATTTAAAAATAACCAGAGAAAATGTTAAATTCAAGAGAAATTAAAAGAATTCTAACGAATTCTAAAGAATTCAAAGAATTTTAGAAAATTCAAAGAATTCTAAAGAATTCAAAGAATTCAAAGAATTCTAAAGAATTCAAAGAATTCAAAGAATTCTAAAGAATTCAAAGAATTCAAAGAATTCTAAAGAATTCAAAGAATTCAAAGAATTCTAAAGAATTAAAAGAATTCAAAGAATTGAAAAGAATTCAAGGAATTCAAAAGATTCTAGATAAAATAAAAGATTCTAGATAAAATAAAAGAATACAGAGAAATTAAAAGAATTCAAAAAATAAAAAGAATTCAGAGAACTCAAAAGAACTCAGAGAATTCAATAGAATTCAGAGAATGTAAACAAATTCAAAGATTTTAATAGAATATAAAGAGTTTAAAGAATTCAAAGAATTCAAAATAATTCAAAATAATTCAAATAATTCATATGAATTAAAAAAATTCAAAGAATTGAAAAGAATTCACAGAATTGAAAAGAATTCACAGAATTCAAAGAATTCAAAAAAGTTCAAAATAATTCAAAGAATTCTAAGAGTTCAAAAGAATTCACAGAGTTAAAAGAATTTACAGAATTCACATAATTCAAAGAATTTAAATAATTCAATTTCAGTTACAATTTTAATTTTAGTTTATAATCTACAGTCCTAGGACCAATTGCAGGATTACATGTAAGCTTACATTAAATATTTTCTGAATGAATTCAATTCAAAGAATTTAAATAATTCAAGAGAATTCAAAGAATTCAAAAGAATTTAAAAATAACCAGAGAAAAT